>PVJS01027697.1:0-26072 GCA_004027185.1 Glis glis
CAAAAAAAAAAAAAAAAAAGAAACAGATATGAGGGGCATGGTGGCACACGCTTGTAATCCCAGTACTTGGGAGGTGGATACCGGAGGATCCAGGTTTATGGCCAGCATCAGCTACTTAGTGAGGCCCTCTGCAACTTCATGAAACCCGGTTTCAAAATAAAGTATAAAAAATAGGTTTGTAGCGCAGAGGTAGAACACCCCTGGGTTCAATCCCTGGTACCGCAAAAAAAAAAAAAAATGTACATGAAAATATAGCTAAAGTTAAAATTACAAAGGATAGATCAATTGATAAATAGGAAATTGAGCATAGGACAGGTTGTCAGGGACCATAATAAAAATGTAGCTGGACCCTGAGTCTTGTAGTAGGGAGATCTGGATAGATGCAGTTGAAAACCTTAAATTCCCAGTTTCTCATGAGTGTTCTGAATCTATAGAAATGGTCCATTTTTTTCTGATTAGGAGATAGTGTCTATCCACTTTTTTCAAGACCAGGCAGAAACCTCAAGCGAGACAAGTGCTTTATAGATGAAACATATTCCACTTGGGCTCCACATCTCTCTTCTTATCTGACAACCAAGAAAAAATAAGGGACAGATCTCAATATAGCCAAACCATGTAAGTGTAAGTCCTGCTAAAGGGAATAATGGGCAACACATCAAAAACCCTGCAGGATCTAACAGATACCTAAAGAATTCCAGAGAATTCTTTTTTTTTAAAACTGTGTGGGACTGGATTTTGAGAGTGCTAAACAAAGGTGGGTGGACCATAAAGCTGGAGGCCTAGAGGGTGTATACCACACAGGACTTGACGCCTGTCAAGAATATGAGGAAAATGTGCTTATATGCTGGGAAGGTGACTCTTGGTTGGACATGTGGAAATTACGGATCACTCAGAACGTCCATGTTAGAGAGTGAAAAATGGATTAAAGGTCTCAGAAAAGGGTGTGCTAAAATAGATGTAGTATGTGAGGCCTCCCAGTCAATTCTGCTCCATGGAGGAGCCCAGGAGATGTTCCATTTGCCAAAGGGATGAAGAATGCACCGGTGAAAGGGCAATTCAGTTACGTCTACTTGGTCAATGCTAGGCTGTGTTATGGAAATATTCCACCTGTGGGATCAGATTTCTGTTCTGGTTACTACTGTTCTGTAATATGTTGTCAGTGTCTTAAACAATCATTTTATGAGGCTTATGGAGAGAAGTTCATCTGTCTCTGTAATAACCGCTAACTGGAATGATACGAAAGCTCATTCGCCCACATGTCTGGTGCCAGAGTTGGGATGACTTGAAGATTAGGATTTCTGGGCACCTACACATGGACTTTTCATGTGGCTTAACTTCTTACAACATGGTAACTTCAGAGTAGTCAGTTTTATGGTGATTTAGGTCTTTAAGCATAAATGCTTTAGTAGTCAATCTGGAAGCTAAATAAATTTTTTGGACCTAAATTTTGAAGTGATGCTCTGGAATGCATCAATTAAGTTTTTTTTGTTGTTGTTAACATGCATTAATTTTACATATTGACGGGGTTCAATGTGGTATTTCCATACATGCATATAACATACACCAGTCAAATCTAGTCTCCCTTTATTTCCCCACTCCTTCCCAATTTCTATATCATTATTCTACATTCAGGTTGACTTTTTTTTAAAACTTCCACATATGAAGGGGAACATGTGATATTTTTGTATCTGGCTTATTTCACTTAGAATAATTTCTTCATGATGTCTGAATAATTTTCCATTGTGTATACACTATGTTTTCTTTATCTGTTCATTGGTGGGCACCTAGTTTGATTCCATATTATAGCTATTGTGAATAGTGACACAATCAACATGGGTGTGCAGATATCTCTTTGGTATGATGATTTCATTTCCTTTGGTTTTGCACCCAAAATGGGATATTTGTATCATATGGTAGATCTATTTTTACCTTTTTGAGGAAACTCCATACTGTTTTCCATAATGGTTGCACTAATTTACATTCCTACCAGCAGCGTACAACAGCTCTTTTTTTTCTCCACATCCTCCCTGGCATTTGTATTTATTTATTTATTTGATAACAGTAATTCTAGCTGGGGTGGGATGGGATCTCATTGTACTTTCAATTTTTATTTCTCTAGGAATGTATCCCTTTTGTTGCATCTTATTGGCTACTAATTAATCATAAGTCTTTTTTTGTAAGATTCATAGATCTAATCTCTCAATGGTAGAAGAGTCAAGGGCAGATTTTAGAAAAGTAAGTGGGATAGGAGATATTGTTGTCCGTATTTTTTCACAAATAAATTTGCCACAGAATGACATCAGCATCGTTATGAAGTTCAGTGATGTCTGACCTTATCTAGACAGGAGTGATGATAGGAAGAGCTGTCTTAGAACTGGGCTGCCTTCCAGAAATGCTGATAATAGGATTCCAAGGAATAAAGGCCAGGTGTGTGCAGTTATCACATGCAGTGGTGAAATGGGCATGGCAGTCAAGGGAGCTCAACCTTTGAAAAGTGTAAAAAGAGTGAAGGACATTCAACGAGCAGACTAATTTATACAACCAAAAGAAATCCAGGGTGAATAATCAGGAGATTGAAGGAAGCTCCTCAAATAAAAAGCCATGATTATTTGTTTGGATTCTATACCTGAGCCAATATTTAGACCTGAAATCTGTTAACTGGAGAAGAAGCCAGATCACTGAGGAAAGACACTGCAACCCTGCAGCAGGTGTGTTCAGCAGTGAGTCCCTGGTCCTCTCCTGAAAGGATGAGAATGTGAACTCTTATGACTACGCATTAGGATGAGGAACATACCCAGACCTTTAGAGAACCACTGGATGGAGTCTGAATTAATGTTGTCATTCTGGGACCCAAAGGGTAAGGTGGCCTACCTGTTAGAATGGGGGTGGGGTAACATGGCTCCCAGGAAATAAAGGGAATCCTGGCTCAAGTTCTGCTCACCATGGGGCCACTGTGTCCCAAATCTAATATATGATTGTTTCTCCAAGGTATAATGGACATTCTTGGTTGCTGACAGTACCCTCAACTGACTTATTGATCCCTGAGGTAAGAGCTATTGTAATGGGGAAGGCCAAGTGGAAGTCTCTAAAACTGCATCCTTTCTAAGACAGTAAATCAGTACGGGGTCTTGGAATGTAATGAATGGTGGAGACAGGTGGCATGCAAGCAGAATGCAGGGAGGTCTCAATTATGTCTCTATTTAATTAACTAGTCTGACCTTTATGAAAATGTAATAGACCACAATGGGTGACAGTAGAATTCCATAAACTTAACCAGACAGTAGTGGCCTCAACTGCAGCTGTTATGCTGGATATTGTATCTTTGCTAAGGCAAACTCACAAAAATTCTGATATATGATATGCTATCATTGATCTGAAACATATTCTCTTTTCCATTCCTATTAGTAGAGAGGGACTGAAGTTGTTTTCATTTATTTGAAACAGACAATATTGTACATTTACTAGGTTGCCCAAGGTCAATGTTCTGTTTCCTGTTATCTGCCATCACATAGTCCAAAGAAGCCTGCCCTGGACACTTTGGTGTATCCTATTGGTCCAAAATTGAAAATATCATGCTAACATAACTAGATGAGTGCAAAGTGTGCACACCATGTTAGGACACTTTCATTCCATTGGGTGGACCCCAAACCCTATTCAGGGCCTGTCACATCAATGCAGTGTCTAGGGGTGTCATGGCCTGGGGAATGCCAGGGCCTCTTCTCCTAAGTGAAAGACAAATTGTGAGTATCTTCCCTCCTACCACTAAGAAAGAAATGGAATTTTTGTTGGACTCTTCAGGTTCTGGAGAAAGCATGTTCTACACTTGGAAATATTTTTTCAACCCATACACTGGGTGATGTAAAAGGCCTTAGAGTTGGGCCTAAGGCAGTACAGAGCTCTGCAATGACCCAGGTGGTGGCAGCAGCAGCAGAGGCAAATGGTCTGTAATTTAGAAACCAGAAACTGGAATGTTATTGGTCCTTTGGAGTGGTTTAACCATGGAGCAGCAAGTGATTAGCCTCATGTGGTTAGAGATGCTCATCTTTAGCAAAGCTCTGCTGACCTGCCGAGTCCTAAGGTCAAACAGGTCCAGCAGTAATTCAATATAAGAAAGAAGTGATTCCAGTCTTAGGCATGAACAGGATAAGATGGCACAAGTAAACTACATAAGCAGTGGTGTAAACCCTTCTTACTGTCTCATCTGCCACCCCTCCATTCTGGCTTTGAATAGAGTCTAGAACACCTTATGACAACGTTTTTTTTTTGTACTGGGGATTGAACCCAGGGGCGTATTACCTCCAAGCTATACTCCCCCAACCCCTGTACTTTTTATTTGGAAACAGGGTTTCACTACATTGCTGAGGGCCTAAGTTGCTAAAGCTGGCCTTTAACCTGTGATCCTTTTGTCTCAGCGTCCCAAGTACTGAGATTACAGGCATGTGTTACCATACCTGGCTCCTTATGACTATCTGATAGAAGAAAATGATCCATTTTGATTAATTAATGGGCTTATTTGTGATATCATTGAGAGCTGAAGACGGCTGCTCACTACAGTCCCATTCAGAAAATGTAGTGAGGGGAAGTACTTAGGCATCTACTTTATGTGAATAGAAAAATGAAACAAGATACGAGTATACATGTACTCATGGGTATTGGCATAAATTAAACTGGGGCCTGGAAAGAAAAAATAAATGGAAGATTTGGGCTATGAAAGTCTAAGGTAAAGGTGTGAGAATGGATCATAGGGATATATGTACAGTAGAAACATCGTGATCTAGTTTCTTTTTGGTGTCAGCTGATATCTAGTGGTAAACATGCACTATAAAACACCTGTCACTGAAGAGACATTAAACAAGTAATTACTTGGCCAGTAGACCTCAGCTCGCTCTGCCCTTGGCTACCCCAGGGCTGGCACACTGACTACAGGGAGCAGTATGGAAGTGGAGATGGAGTCTCTGAATGGGCCTGATGACATGGACTCCCACTCATCAAGTATGATCCAGCTATTGCCCAGCTGAATGTTTGTCCAGCTTGCCAACTGTAGAGACAAAGCTGAGCAACTATACTGAATCATCTGACAGTGCACCAAGTGGTGCAAATCGACTCATCAGCCCCTCTGTTGAGGGCGAAGCAGCTCATCTCCATTAAGATTGATGCTGATTTTGAATGTGTTTGCCTTTCTGCACACTAACACCTTGGCTCAAACCAGTTTTTATAGTTAGATATAAAATGTCCCCTAAAGAGCTCATTTATTAATATTTGGGTTTGATATAATTGAGACATGAGGGTTGTAATCCCAGAAGTGGATAAATCCATCGTAATGGATTTACCTGGTGGTACCTGGTAGACTGGTGGACTAGGGTGTGGCTGGAGGAAGTGGTCCATGAGGGTGCGCCTTGGAGATTTTATATGGCTCCTCCCCCTGCTCTATCTCTTTCTTGCTTCTGGCCTCTGTGATGTGAGCACAGCCCATGTGCTCTCCCTTTCTTTGTTTCCTGCCACCATGCCCTGAGATCTGTGGTCCCTGGCCTCACATGGACTGAACCCGAAAACGTAAGAAAATAAATCTTCTTTCATCTAAGTTATATGGTTAATCTTTAGATTATAGCTTCAAGAATGCTGACCAGAATATGAGTATTAGAGGGCTTGTAGATCCTCTGATCCACCAACATATGATCCCAAACAACATTGTATTATATCAAGTGTATTTGTTTTCTAGGAATGCTATAACAAAAGACCACCAATTGAGTTTCTTAAATAATTGTAATTTATTTTCTCACAGCTCTGGGGGCTGGGAGTCTAATATCAAAGCATTGGCAAGATCCTTTATTTTCTGAGGCTTCTCTCCTTGGTTACAGATGGCTTCCTGCTGCCTGTGTCCTCACCCAGTCTTTCATCTGTACATGCAGGTCCCCGGTCCCCTTTGTGGGTACAAATTTCCTGTTTTTATAAAGATCCCAGTCAGATTGGATTAAGGCCCACACAAATGGCCTCAGGTTAACTTAATCACATCTTTAAAGGCCCTATCTCCATGTACAGTCACATTCTGAGGTACTAAGGGTTAGGGTTTCCACATGGGGATTCAGAGGGAGGCTTAATTAAGACTAACAGCAAGGAATCTATTTTGGAGTAAAGGAGGTACAGCAGTGGGTACGTGGACCTATCATATAGAGACTATAGCACTATTCATGGAGAATTGGATGTCACTAGGTTGGAGATGACATCTTGAGAGAATTGGCAATATGTGATTCTGTGTTGCCAAGAGGCAACAAACAAAAGCGATAGTACCAATGATAACATAATTTTTAGTGACCCATTCTATGCTTCCTACCTTGCAATCTTACACTCCATAGATATAGAGATCCTTGTTCCCAAAAGGGGAACACTTCTTCCAGGGGACACAGTAAGAGTCTTATATGTTGCCTGATCACTTCAGGCTCCTCATGCCAAGAGATCAGCAGACAAGGAGATGGATTATCTTGCAATGGTAACTGAACTTGCTTATCAGGAGAAAAGGGGCTGCTGTAATACAATGGATCATGGAAACATACATTTGGTGTCAGGCAATCCTCTGGGGCATCTTTTGGTGTTTCATGACCATTTTGGTGGTAAATGGACAATAGAGCATCCATGGACTGAGACGGGGTTAAGATTCTTTGGGAACAGAGTCTGAGTCATCTCTCCAAGAGAGACCACTGCAATCATAAGCTAAGCAATGAAGGAAATTCAGAACACGGAGTGAAACTTGGGTACAATGAGTGATGCTCTTCCCATAAGATCAGCTCTAGTACCAGGCTATAGTTCATCCTACTGGCCCTTCTAAGTTATTCAGAAATCTCTCTCTGGGTGGGCTGAACTTACTTTAAGAAACAAGTGGATCTGAGTGGTACAGGCATGGGCTGTAGAGAATGCAATGGTCCAGACTCATAGTTCACGGCGAAGGCTCTCCCTGTTAGACCTACTGCTTGCCTCTCACAGCAGAGTCCTTCCCCCAGAATTTCCCTCAGCTCCAAGGAGCTGCCTCACTGCCAGCTACATTCCCTCCCTGGGGTGACCCAGGGCCAAGGCTGGCTGATGGGTTGATGTGGGTAAACAAAGCCTGGCTCCACTATCCCAACTGGGTGAAGTCAGAAGGACCATTAAACATCTAGAGCTCCTGGTAGAATTGTCAGGGTCTCAGTTAACATTGGCGAGTTACTCAGTTTTTCCCTCTGCTCAGTCCTGCCCTCTTTACTGTTTTATAGGTATTTTTCTGAGACCATTCCCCAGTAAACTTTCTGCATGTCCCTCTTCATCTCAGAGTTTATTTCCATGGAACCCGATCTAAGACAGATGGAGATAACATTCAGGCCATTTATGGTTAGTGAGCCAAAGTAACTTGGAGAATGCTTTCAGTAATAAGTTCAGAACCACGTATTTTGAATACTGAAAAGAGAATTCTTCCTTTAACAGCATACCTATTCTTAAACAAGTTTGTGGCTAACTTGAACAAAATATAACCTGTGTATTATGCTCAAGTGAATTGGTGTGTTTTTAAAAATAAATTCTACATTAATAATTTCAGGGAACATTTTCTCTATTTTATATTTCCTCCTACCCATACAGGTTGATGATGTCTCATAATTTCACTGAAATTCATGTTCAGTCATTTATGCTGCTTAAATTATTTTTGCCTACCTGTCTCATTACTGTGAGTGTAGATACTGCCTTATGCTTATTTATCTTACATACTTATACTGAGTAGACACTCAGCACATCATTGACTGCTTTAATTGATGAATTACTAACTCAATTTATGTATAACTTATCCTTCCTTTAGACATGTATTTTTTCTGATTCAGTCCAAACTTTAAAACTTTTTGAATCAAATTCACATTAGTTCAACTTCTTCAAAAATGTGTAACCTAATCTATACACTCTTTTAACAACCCTTTACACAAAAACAAGATATCATTATCAAATACATATCTGTAGCTTAAATTTCTGACTCATAGTTTTAGTAAATTAGTTCTGCTAAGATCATATGTGTCACAAAGTAATATAGTTCTGTAATGTTAATTATGTGCTATAGACGTGCTTTTGCGTGGGAATTCTGAACGTGTGTGTGAGGCCCATATTCTCACTGTTACTCACATAACATCTACAGTTCCTGTTTTGTCTGACTGAATCTAGTTAATGTCTAGTTAATGCTCTTTTTAAATATTTTATGGTGAAAGGGAAGTCTTAGTTTTAAATTCCAAGTATACCTTACTTAAATTGAAATAAAAGGCATTCCTTCACATGAACCAACATCTTCTATGTTTCAGAAAGCCAAGATATAGAAACCAGTGTTACTGAAAAACAGTGGAAAGGAAGTTTTGCTAATTAAAAAAAAGTAAAATCAAAACATACATTTTCTCTCATATGCTACAGACACACACACACACACACACACACACACACACACACAACAGGTATACCATCTTAGTCAATAGTTTACACAATTGCTGTGTTTCCCAAACTTTCATGTCTCCAGAATCACTTGGGGAGCTTAGGAAATAAATTTCTTCTCTTCTGGGGATTGTGATTCAGTACATTCCTGTAAAGCTTGGGTATAGGGATCCCCCCCAAAACTTGTTGTAACTCTAAGTCTCTTACTGAAATTAAAAAAAAAAAGAGTTAAATGACATAAATTAGCTGTTAATACTTCCTACACAAATAATGCATAAAGAATTTAAATGTCAACTTCTGGTAATGTAAATATTGTTATCTCTATATATTTTTAAAAAATTGCTTTGGTGAGACAGACAGGGTTCTGAGTTGATTCATATTAGAATATAATTTACTTTTTTTCAGAATGAAATGTCCCTATGAATAATTTGGTATAACATTTGGGGTTTCTCAGACAATGTCTGTATGAGTTGTTTTTACAACAGTGAAAATATCAGAAACACCCAATTTTGTGATCCAGCACATTACCAAATGGGTCTCTTTTTATAATGGAAATCAACTTTAAATCAGTTACTCAAAGAATATATCTGGATAGTCTTACTGGTATTCTGATCTCAAGAATTTCTTCCTTTTTGGAAACTTTTTGAAAAAAAAATTTAAAGTTTAGTTTTTATTCTCTGCTGTTGAGCTGGATAATCTAAACAAATTTATTTCACTTTTCTACACTGTGATTTCCTCATTTGAAAAATAAGAGAAGGGCCGGGCATGGTGGCACACACTTGTAATCCCAGTATTTTGGGAGGTAGAGACTGGAGGATCCGGGTTCGTGGCCAGCCTCAGCTCTCTCTCTCTCTCTCTCTCTCTCTCTCTCTCTCTACCTAGTGAGGCCCTCCACAGCTTCGTGAGACCCGGTTTCAAAATAAATTATAAAAAAATAGGGCCGGGGGTGAATCACGGAGGTAGAACGCCCCTGGGTTCAATCCCCGGTACCGAAAAAAAAAAAAGAAAGAAAAATAAGAGAAGATACTAAGGGCCCCTTACTAATCTGTATATCTAAGTTAATGCAGTTAGTCTGGAAATGACAAAGGACACCCTTCCCCGACACCAACAAAAAGGAAGCTTTAATGCTAAGAGGAAGCCAGGCATGGTGGCACACACCTGTAACCCCAGTACTTGAGAGGCTGAGACAGGAGTATTGCAGGTTCAAGGCCAGCCTCAGCAAATCCCTTAGCAACTTAGCAAGACCAGGTATAAATAAAAAATAAATAAGTAAATAAATAAATTAATTAAATAAAAAGAGGGCTGGGTGTGTAGCTTGGAGGTAGAATGCCCTGGGTTCAATCACTGGTATAAAGAAACAAAACAATATAACAACAGCAGCAACAACAACAAAACCCAGGAAGCTTATAAGAGGATATAGGACTAGGGAGGGTGAAGATCAATTGTGTTTTATCTTTGAATGCCTGACTTTTCAGGTTATTTATGAATCTGTATCTTACATTTCTAGAGACCTGTTACTCTACAGGAAGGGAGAAAATTGAGCTGATGTATGTATTTTGTTTCTGTATTAGTTAGGGTTCTCCAGAGAAAGAGTCTTATTTTGTGCATGTGAGAAGTGGAATTGATGGTTGGAGGCCAGGCATTTAGGTGAAAAGTGACTTTGGTGAAAATCACTTGGTGGCTGATTCAGGAAGTTTAATATATGGATGCAGATCATCATTGCTCATCATGAGTACTGTAAACATCTGAGCAGGGGGCTAAGGTTAGAGAGGAGGATTCAGAACCTTCCTTCTAATGCAGTGCTTCTCAAACTTTAATGTGCACATCCTGCTGCTCAAAGTATGGGTGGACCTGGTTAAAAAAGAGCTCCTGATTCAGCAGGTGTGGGTTGGGACCAAGGTTCTTGTCTAAGAAGTTTCTAGGTAATGCTGCTGCTGCTGCTGCTGGGTCACCATCCATGAAGTCTTACAAATGGGAGAGGGAAATAAGTCTCCTTGTAGCATTACTAGACACGAGTACAATTCAGGCCTTCAAATCTCTTCTTTCTTTCCCACAGGTTAGTCAAGTCAAAAACATTTGATCTCTGGTTTGAGGGCCATGGCATCCATTAAATGAACGTTGTTGGACAGTGGAATGGCAGAAGGCTCCCTCCTCACAATATGACATGGACCAGAGGGGGGAAGTGTGACACCACTCGCACCATCCAGGTGGAGGCCAAAAGAGCACAAGCGAAGGGCAGTGGGACGGGAAGGCCAAGGGTGGTCAGGTTTGGCTTTGCAGATGGAGGACTGTGGAGGAGGAATAATGATTAGTGTGTAAAAGGGGGTGTAATGGAAAGTACCTTAGCAAACCACAAGATGCTAGTGTAGGGCTAACTCCTTATACCAGTCGATGAACACGCTCATTAGTTTTCTACTTTACTGCTCTATCTCTTTATCTCTTCATTTTCTCAGGTGGTGATAGACATTGTGTGCTTGGGGCCAAGTTCACCTTTTTCTCCACACTTTCATGCATCATTAACTGTGAACAATAAACAACTATGAATTATAGCTACTGGGGCAGGGACAAAAGCCCAAAATTATGAAGGTTGGGATTTATTAACAGAGATTTATTGAAGAGAAATAAGAAAACTGTCTTATTATAACAGAGTCTGATATTTTTAAACACCCACCTTCAGTAGTTTACCTCAAAAGTTCAGAAACACGGAAGTATAATAAATGGGAGATGCAGCTCAGATAAATGGTCAGATTTCAGCTGGAAAATAAAGGGAAATTCAATACCCTGATGCTGTTAGCACTGTATTTACAGCTGCCACTGCTGCCTGCATGAATCAATGCTCCCCATGGACCCAAATCAAAGGTGTAGTCACGGGGTGACAGAGCCTGGGACCATACTGTAATAATTTTACAGATTTAGTGGAACATTTCAAAAGAAAGTACCTATGGTCTAAGTTGCAGGTGTTCATAAACATGCTGCAGGGTTCAAACTGCTGTTGCTTACAGCTGGACTGTTCTACTTTGCGTTCTCTCCTGAAATTAGTTGCTTTGGGGACTGATATTTTGGGTCAATGCATGTGTGTAAGTGGAGATATGTGTGTATCTTTGGTGCAGTTAATTCACTGTGACCTGTTATTAATTTCCATTTCTAGTGGAAATTATATTCATAGAGGCCTTTAGGAATTAAAAATGTATCTTCTCTTGTTCTCCCATTTGCATTTGTTTTAAATGCTGCATAAGAACATGTAAGGAATATGTGTATGTACATGCACATGTGTACACACACACACACACACACACACACACACACACACACACACATTCTTAGTGTCTGAACAGCTAGAGGAGATAGATTTTGAATTGTTGCATACTCTCAGAACTTAAAATGCAGAGATTTTTAATGCCCTGTGTACCAAGTGATTGACAGTAATTATTTGAATTGTACTTTCTAACTTTCCAAACACTTAAGGACTCTATTAATTCTCAGTCTCCTTCATAGTAGAACAACTCTGAGGTATTTTCAACTGGTTAAATCATGCTTAGGCCTTAACAAATAATTTCTAGCAACATAATAGCTGGCTTTATCTCAATTTTAAAACTTTTTTCTTTTCTTCTTTTATTCCCATAATTTATTGCAACATTGCAATTATACATCATAGTGAGGTTCCATATGTTACAAGCACACAGGCACAGACTCTTTGTGTATTTTCTTTCACATCCCTCCTCTTCCCTCCCCACACAAGTTAGTGGGATTGGTAATAATACCTATTATTTGAACTGTTTCCTTCTGCAGCCTCCCTCTTCCCCTCCCTAACTCTCACCCCTAGCTCCTTTCAACTACTCTATCAATCTATCCTTGCATTATCTAATGTCTCTCTTGTTTCCTATTTTCTCTCTAGCTTCCATAAATGAGAGAAAACATACCATCCTCAAACTTTTGAGACCAACTAATCTCACTTAGCATAATACTCTCTACTTCCATCCATTTTCCTGCAGTTGACATGATTTTGTTCTTCTTTATGGTGGAGTGAAATTATGTTGTGTGTATATACATTTTCTTTATCCATTCATCTGTTAATAGGCTTTGGGGTTGGTTCCATAATTTGGCTATTGTGAATTGTGCTGCTATAAACATGGCTATGCATGTATCACTATACTATTCTGACTTTAGTTCTTTAGGAAAGATATTGAGGGTACAGCTGGATAGTATAGTGGTTGCATTCCTAGTTTTTTGAGGAACCTCCAAACTGATTTCCACAATGATTGTACTAATTTACAATTCTACCAACAGTTTATAAGAGTTCCCATTTCTCCACATCCTTGCCAGTATTTGTTATTTTGTATTCCTGATGTGAACCAAGAAATTTACCAGTAGCTCATAAAACAATTTATTTCCCCTATTAGTTCCTGGTTCCAAAAGGTCTTTTATTAGGGAATTTGAGAATAGTGTGGAAGATAACTGTACAGTATTTATAAGGTGACTTTTTTCAGAGTTTTCTTTGGAAATATGGGACAAATTTGATCATGACAAAGTTCAATAATATATGTTAATTATATATTTTACATTTTGTAAATGTATATAAATAACATATGGTGTTATAGTTAGGGTTTGAAATGCCCCCCAAAAGCTCATTGAGAGCATGTCTCCAATGCAGCAAGATTCAGAGGTAGGGCCTGGCTTGTAGGGGTGGGTCACTGGGGGCAGGGCCTTGGGGACTCTATATGTCCCTAGCGGCTTCCCATTTGCTTTCTGCTTCGGGCTGCTGTGATGGAAAGCTGCTTTTCTCCACCATGCGCTCTGTTGTCAAGTGGTTTCTGCCCTAGAGCTGGCTGACCATAGACAGAACCTCTGAAGCTGAGAGCAAAATAAACCTTTCCTCCTCTATGCTGTGCTTGTGAGGAGGTATTTTTGTCACAGCGATGAAAAAGCTGACTAAAACATATGGTAAGTTTTAAAAGTCATGTTAATATATTTTAACTATATGGATATTATTGTAAGTATCTCAAAAACTGCCATCTTCAAATGTCAAGTAATTGAAATCTATGTGCCTATTTTAAAACTATACTACAATCACATCTAATATATTTTTTGGACTATATTTTTTTCTGAGGTTAAAACTTATTAGCAGGGAGTCTTTATTTCAGAGGGATTACTAATGTAATTTTACTGTTTTAAAAAAGATTTAGAAGGAAATTATTGAAGTTGATATGTATTAATGTTATATGTTTGTTTATAGGCCTAACCTGGGCATTTTATTTTTTTTTTGTGGTACTGAGGACTGAATTCAGAGGCATTCTACCTTTAAGTTATACCCCCAGCCCAATTTTATTCCTTATTTGGAAACAGGGTCTTGATAGCATGATGAGAGTTCACTACTTGCTGAGGCTGTCCTCAAACCTGTGATCCTCTTGTCTCAGCCTCCTAAGTACTGGGATTGCAAACATGCACCACCAAGCCCAGCTAAATAGGGCTTTTTAAAAACACAGCAATGCAAGACTATGCTGTCCAAGCTTTGCCCTGAGCCCCAATTCTCAATGTGTGCACGTGGGGCTCTGTGAGATCCCACAGGAGAGAGGGGATGTTTGACTGATTCCAGTTGCTACATTTTCGGTCTTGAACCATGAAAAGCTCTCAAGTTTTCAACGATCCTGGACTATTATGTAGTAGTCTTTAACCACATGGAGGTTGATGTTTAGTTGTAAAGATTGTGAATATTTTTTGCCTGTATTTTTTGCAGATGGGAACATCTGATATACTTAAATGGCAAAAAAGCAATAATTTAATTTACTCACTTCTACATTTATTGTGCAAATGACTAAATTTATGTAATGTGATAAAGTTAATATCATTTCTGATTTTGGAGCTGACTTTTTATCTGTATAAATCAAATTGTTCCTACTCTGTATTTTCTACTTCATTATTAAGTTAATTTAAGAGGACCATAAATGATAGTTTTCCATTGACTCCTAGAGTAAGTATTTCAAAGACTTTGAGAATTAAGAGGGTGGGATATCTATTTATTTTTTCCTAATTATATATTTATTTAAAAAAATGAATTTATCAATTATCAATATTATTTGTGGCTTTTATTGAAATGCCAAACACGAAAGGCATATGATCTTTATAAATAATAAAGCAATTTTTTTTTGCAGTACCGGGGATTGAACCCAGGGGCGTTCTACCTCCGCGCTACATCCCCGGCCCTATTTTTTTATACTTTATTTTGAAACCAGGTCTCACAAAGTTGCGGAGGGCCTCACTAGGTAGAGAGAGAGAGAGAGAGAGAGAGAGAGAGAGAGAGAGAGAGAGAGACAGGGAGAGAGAGAGAGAGAGAGAGCTGAGGCTGGCTGTGAACCCAGATCCTCTGGTCTCCGCCTCCCAAAGTACTGGGATTACAAGCGTGTGCCACCACGCCCGGCCATAATAAAGCAATTTTAACGGCAACCAAAACAGTATAGAAATAACCAGAACTAAGTAAAACTAATTGCGACCACCCACAATTTATTTGATATTTTTCCTAGCAAAATTACAATTTCTACTTTCTTTAATTAATTAAATTCAGAATTTTACAATAATCAAATTGTGAAATGATGGCATTTTAATCTTTGTGACATAAATACAGCTCCTGATTTTAAATTTTTTAATTGAATAAACTTTAATAATTTTATTGAATGTTGACTTGGTATCCCCCTTTTTTTATTGGTGCATTGTAATCATACATCGTGATGAAATTCAGGGTGATAGAGATATACATGCACACAGCACTTGTTGGTATCACTTTTAACAAATTCCTTTAAAACAACAACCCTCCTTTCCAAACATTTCAGCTTTTAAGTGTTTTCTTCCTGCCCATTTACTAGATGTGAGCTTCTTTTCTATTTGTTTTTGGTACTAGGGATGGAAACTCTTGCATGTCAAGCATAAGCTCTACTACTGAGCTATACTCCCACCCCTGAGCTTTTTATTGGGATTTTCAAGGGTCTTTGCTCCTCAAAGACTCACCCAGCCCCAGTTCATGTCCATTTTTTGGAGATCAGCCAGGATGAGCCACTTTGTCTCCTTCCTGTCAGTAAAACTCCCAAGCTTCCTTGTTTCACTCAGAAATCTCCAAACTCCTTTATTCCTTGTTTCCAATTTTTTTACCAAATCTGCCACTTGAAAGAGTAATTTTTATGCTTTTCACATTTAAAAGACAAAAAAGGTTAAAAGAATAGAGTTTGTTTGGAACTACATAAATTTGCCCTTTGGAGTCACAGAATAGGCTGGATGCCTGAAGAGCAGAGTTTCTCACATGGATGGTGACAGTTCTGGATGATAAGCAGGTGTACCCCTAATGTGTGAAGATAGTTTTTCCTTTACTAGCTAAATATTTTCAACCCTGGAAAAATTCAGAATTAGGTGTAGGGCAATAATAATCTTGTAAGTTTAGCAATACTTTACGTATGTTAGACATTATAAATGCTTGTTTTTAGAGTATCTTTTATGACTTATAATATGTAATTGAATAATTAATTAAAATTGTGACTTTCAAATAAGTTTACAACCAATATTGAACATTTAAGAGATCTTAAGAATCACCATATTTATAAATTAATTTATTATATTTATAAAAATTTTAAGTAAGTGGAATGATTTTGCTGATTATGACAGACAATAGCAGTGTTTGCAAGCAAATAGAATAGGTTAATTTTATTGATGCATATTAAGATAATTGAGAGCATTCAGTTGATCCAAGGTTAAAAATCCCCCCAAAATGCAACAAGATTTACAAGTTGAATAAAAAATTCCAGAGTAACCTCATTCTTAAATTTGTTATAATTTTAACAAATTAAATATTAATTTAAGATACAAATTCATTTCTGTATATATCTTTTGTATAAAAAAGCTAACCTCAAGAATACTATAAAAGCTCACATTAACAATTTAAAGGTTAGTGTGGATATTTCAGCTAAGGGCTAATGATAAATATGATGACAGCAGGGATGGGGAAATAGTGCAGATTTATTAAGAGGAAAATTGTCAGTGCCCTAAAATGTGAATAATTTGATTCCTATTCAAACAACACTCTGTGAGTATTTATTTAATATCTAGCAGAATTGGGAAGAAACCAACTTACTGTTCAAAGAAATTATATGCATAAAAAGAATCATGGAGTAATCCATTTCCACTGGTAGAGACAAAATCAATTTTGTGTGTGTGTGTGTGTGTGTGTATGTGTGTACAATTTTTCTGTGTGTGCACTTTAGTTTTTTAGTTTATTGGTTGTTTGGGATTTTTGTGTATGTGTGTGCTATTTTTTAGACACCTTCTTGGGAAGCATTTCTAAAGGACTAAAGTATTTAAATCACTGGTTTCTTGAACATTACAGAATGTATTATCAGGTTCCAGGGTTCCACCTGACTGCCACATGCAGTTGAATATGCATTTTGCAGAAGTAGTCACTGAAGATTGGTTGCCATATTAATTGCCTCTCCAGGTTGCTGGCTGCTCTAGAGGAGTAGGACAAATTTATGTGACTCCTAGTCACATAAAGGATTACCTGTGGGAGCACTATTTAACTTTCTGACCCTTTAAAGGGGCCCAGGAGAAAACTTATCAAGTTGTGAGACACAGAGGCTACAGAGGGGAGTCAAAGGATTCCCATAATTTTCCAACCTGGGTGATGCGAGGAGTGATAATGTTGTTAAAATAGACAGGAAATGTTGAGGAAGGTGGGATCGTCCATTTGAGTGTACTGAGTGTGAAATTGTAACTTGCTGGGTGGTTGTAAACATAGGACTGAGCACAGGACAAAAGCCAGGGTAAACCAGGAAGACTTAAAAGTTAATTTTCTGGAGATGATATTGGAGGTTTGAGATTGCCTAGAAGGAATACATGGAACAGAGATCCCCGGTAACACTGGTCACCTGGACTGCAGGCTGAAGGAAAGATTAGAATGGAGATACGGACGTGGCACCTGTAAATGCAGAACCACGGGCTTCATTCTGCTGACCTGATGTAGTGGCTTAGACGGCGTAGTTGGTGCGCATGTGAAAGTGATGGGTAGTAATCTAACTTCTATACACCCTTGAAGAATTCCTTTATGATGTCAGCTTGTTAGATCTGAGTACAGGGATGGGGCATGCACTATCCAGTGTGACCTCAGGCCATAGCACTCTCGGTCTGTTTATCACTGGCACCCCACAGCTCCATGTCTATTGCTAGCCACCTTTATGTTTTTTGAACTTGCAATCTATGTCCCACTAAACCAAACACAAAAGTTGCAAAGTTTCATGATGAGTTGGATTGCTAAATTTTAGGCCCAACTGTTTATATTAGATTTGTTTTTGTATTTATTTTATTTTGAATTGAATATCCTCAAACTCACAGGTTGAAGCAAAATGCTCAGGATTTCAGAATGTGATGCTATTTGGGAACAGGGTTCCTGCAGATGTAGTTAGTGAATATGAGGTCATAGCAGACTAGGGTGGCCCCTAATGCAATATGACTGTGCCCTTATAGAAAGGGGAAATTTGGACTCAGACATGAATATAGAGAGAATGCTCTGTGGGGTTAAGTGTAGCAATTTGCAAGCCAAGGAACACCAGAGGCTGCCAGCACGCCACCAGGAGCTAGGAGAAAGGTGTGGGACAGACTCTCCTTCACAGCTCCCAGAAGGAGCCGATCCCACTGACACATTCATCTTGAGCTTCCAGCCTCCAGAACTGTGAGACAATAAATTCCTGTTGTTTATGGCACCAAGTTTGTGGCACTTCATCAAGGTGGCCCTAGCAAACTGATAGAATGGAAAGAATATTCTTCCTCAAGACATTTGGCTAACTCTGCACAGCAGAGGAAAACTTTCCCCCAGTGACTATGAATTATAAAACTTGAAAAACAAACATGCCTAAGAATAACATGTGGCGTGTTTAGAACAGATCCGTTTAGTGAACTGACAAGTCTAGGTCTGAATCCTGCTTCTCACAGAAATGCTATGGGTTTGGAGATGTGTTACTTAATTTCTTTTCTTTTCTGTGTGTGTGCCTCTGTGTGTGTGTGTGTGTGTGTGTTTGATATTGGGGATTGAACCTAGGGGTATTCTACCTCTGAGTTACACCCCCAGCCCTGTTTTTTCTTTTTTCTTTTCAAACAGGGTCTCACTACCTCTCAGCCTCCCAAATCCTGAGATTACAGGCATGCACCAGCACACCTGGCACTTAATTTCTTCTAGCATAGGTATTATTTCTAAATATGAATCACAATTTCATCTGTTTTTAGAGCAGTGCTTTAAGATATAAGTTGAGGAAAAACAGAGTGTGTTCCTAGCATGGGTAAGCACTCAACAAAGTGAACCTTATTATCAGTCTCTTAGTTTTATTTTAAGAGTCACATGTCAGAACATCAAAGATGTACCAAAACTCTGCAAACTTTGACTCAAACCTTGCTTTGGGGGGTCACTTATGGAGTTCCCTCACTCCCTCCCTCTCTTCCTTTCTTCCTTCCTTCCTGGATTGAACCCAGGGGCATTCTACCTCTGAGCTACACCCCTAGCTCCTTTTATTTCATTTTTAAATTTTGAAACAGGTTCTTGCTAAGTTACTGAGGGCCGCCCTAAGTTGCTGAGGCTGGCCTCAAAACTACGATCGTCCTGTCTCAGCCTCCCAAGTACCTCGATTATATGCATGTGCCACCACTCCCAGCATGACACACTTCTTAAAAAGATGTGGCTTGCTGCTGTACAAGTCTATGTGTAAGAAAACATGTAGATTACTCCAAATTAATGACAGTTGAATACTCTAAAAATGTTAGTGTGCCATTAAAAGGTGCTTGCTTTAAAACTAGTGTAGAGATTAAGGGCAGAGAATCTATTGCACATAGCTAGCTGTTGCTAATAGTGTATTACAGGTGTCACACTACGTTTTACACTGTAACTGGTTCATGAGTTTATTTCTACCCCTGAAATGTGAACTCCTTGAAGGTAGTGACCTTGCTTCACTCTTTTTCCCCCTCTAGCCTCAGCACACAGTGGCATAACTAATGCTTGCTGAATAAGTAGAGTGCAATTTTCTATAAACAATGAGAAAAGACAATACTACCAAAAAAACAGTGTTATTATACCAGTTCCTTAGTCTAGTGAAATTATATTATACGAAGTGATGATTAGGATAAAGTTATGGGAAATATTTTCTCTAATTCTAATTTTCTCACTTTAATGAAACTATACTTTCTTAAGATTAAAAGAACTTTTTTGGCTGGTGTATGTTAAAGTGGTACATTTGCTTGGGTTATTTTCCACATTTTTCTACAATTGCTTTAATTATAATTTTTTTAAATGCTTGGGTACAGTTATGCCTGTTTAAATATATTTTCTAGGCTGTACAGCACACAGTAGACATTTATGCTTGCATTTAAGTTAAAAATTAGTATTAAAATATCATTTTATTCTTCCTGAACCATTTTAAAAATCTCATTTTTCTGATATATTTTAAAGGCAATCTGTCCTGCAAAAAGATACATGTGAAAGAAAAACAGAGTGAACAGAGTAAAAAGAAGATATTTTGGAATAGAATGTTGTTTCTTGCTTAGGTCAAACTGAATTCATTGCTATTCTCTTTCACATGTTATTCTTTAAAGTACAAACCAGAAATTATAAAGCCCCAGCTGGCATGTAAGATCAAGAGCCAAAAAATATTTTAGACTAAATTTCACAGAAAAAAACATGTGCATTTTATAATCTGATAAATGTGAAAACTTAAACCAAATATACCATGGTAAAATAATTCAGGACTTTATTCTTAATTTGTAAAAGCATTTCCAGAATGGTATAAATAGAGAATAACTAGTTTTATATATTAAGCTACAGCAACTTTTATCATTTTTTAATGTGGATCATATACAGAGTGATGGAAATTTATAGCTATTTGCTTTTCGGGTATCTTATGGAAAATTAGATGACCTCAATTCAGTCTTAAAAGACAGCTGGCAACATTGCCAAGATGTCTAATCCATGTAGCATTTTATTTACAAGCAAAGAAATGAACAAGTATAAAAAGTCACCTTTTTTGTTTCTGGCTGACTTGGAAACAGGTATTGTAGGGGGGTATTTAAGTTTTCAGTATCAGTTTATTTTAAGGCAGTGCAGAAAGCGGGTGTGTGTGTGTGTGTGTGTGTGTGTGTGTGTGTGTGCATGTGTGAAAGTGGGGAGGAGAGAATGAATACATTTGGGTGAATGAATTAAAATCAATTTCAGTCAGAAAATGCTGTGAATCAAAATTCACTCAAATTGGTGATCTTCCATCGGCCCTGAGCATCCTTGCGTGCACTTGCTGGGAATGCCAAGAGTGCAAGGGACTGACCACTCTTAAACCAGACCATTTCTTAGGGTTCTGTTTGTCCCTCACGCTAGCTCCATGCTTCCTAAGAAAGGCAATGGCTTTCCCAAGCCCATTGTCAGCTATAGGGAAGCTCATGGCATGCCCCACCTCTGTCTGGCCCTCTGCATCCCCTGTGGGACTTGGTGGCTATGAGGAATCAATGCAAATGGCTATGAGGAATCAATGCAGCTGGCTTATCTCTGACCCAGGAGTCTTGTATCTTCTGCCAGCATTCGTGAAATGCTGATAGGTTTATTTACCAGCAAAGTAACTCACTAGGGCAAAATCCCAGACCCACTAAATCTCCGAATTCATACTGGAAATTGTACACAGTAAAAAGCGAATCAATGAGAAAGGCGGAAAAGGTGATTTTTGTTGTTGTTAAGAATATCATTTCTGACAATCTAAAATGCAACCAAAATATAGATTTCTTTTAATCTGCCCTTTTTTTGGTATATAAACTTTCAGGGGAACCAAAATTACATACAAGTCACATTCAACAAAATTAAGTATAACAAAAATGAATCTTACACTGAAGAACTTGTTAAATACTAGTCTCAGTTCAGAGAAAATATTTTCGTAGTACTTAGCAGTGTAGAAGAAAGAACACACTTGAAAAGTCTTTGAAAGTCTTTGAAATGAATTAAATAGTAGCATATTTTGAATTACCTAACAGCAAATAATGCAAATGATATTTTGTGATTTGATTGTTCTCAGCAGTATTGATCTGTAGTTTGAACTGTCTTCTTTATTGAATGTGGTATGGAATAATGAAACACCTGTAA
Organism: Glis glis; assembly: GCA_004027185.1. Classification (NCBI taxonomy): domain Eukaryota; kingdom Metazoa; phylum Chordata; class Mammalia; order Rodentia; family Gliridae; genus Glis; species Glis glis. The sequence continues at coordinate 21,566 of PVJS01027697.1, forward strand.
TATAATTTTAACAATCCAATTTTTCTTTCAGAAACAATGTTCAAAGAAGTAAGCTTAGGTTGAAAACATTAGGTTCAGGTACACACCATGGAACCAAGCATTTCTAAGAAAGGCAATTAAAGTGGGTTCGTATTTGGAGATAGGAGATTCCGATTCCTTTATGACCTTGTAAATTAGGTGCAAAATGATATGTTCATGTCTGAATTCAAAAGAAAAAGCTGTCAGAGCAGCTTAACATCTGCTAAAACAGGTTTTTAGGTTAGAACAGAGATCACTGTACATTGACTGCCATCCCAAGGTTATGTTACAGCATGTGCATAATCATGAACAGGAAAAGGAAATAGCCCTTATGAAAAAGGAAAGTATAGGCCCTGTATTTGTAAATAATGTTTTAATAAGAAAAGTGAGAAGAATGTTTTGGTCCCTTAATTTTTCATTTTTCATTTCTTACTACTTTTGATGTTTATGGCTCAGAACTCTGATTTCATCACAAGAAGGTGCCTACTGGGGATCATTGCACACAACAACCATGAGCTCCTCACTTCTCTTCCTTCTGCTTTTACCATGTGGTTCAATAATGAATGTTCGGTGCATGTTGCTTATTGTTAAACTAACTCGCATATTTTCCTTATTTTCATGTGGCCTCTGGGTATTATTTTTTTATAAACCCATGTGTGTTTAGAAGGAATAAGTTTGTTCAGGAGTTAGCTCCTTTTTGGGGATGGGATGGATGGAGTAGTGAGAAGAAGAATAAATGCTTCTTTGTTAAAATATACTGATGGCCACATCATTGGGACGCAACAACTTGTCTATTTATAAAGAAAGGATTTTTGGATTGTGTATGTTATTATGAAGGTTTCTTGATATTTTGTTATTAAGCAGGTCCATATCGTCAACACTGGGCTGTGACCTATTTATTCTTTCTGGTGTGAGTAAAGTCTCTCTCTATGTCTGCAGCTTTAATGAACTGAATAATTTTAATAGTTTTCATTTAGTTGGTTTTCAAAGTTTGTAGAAATAATTTTTTATTAAAAAAAAGAAAAAACTACAATAGTCTAGGGGTATAGGTCACTGGTCGAGCACTGGCCTAGCATGCCTGAAGTCCTGGGCCAATCCCTAGCACTGCAAGGAAAAAAAAGAAAGAAAGAAAAGGACAAAACCCCCAAACAAAACAAATCATTGTAAGTATTGGAATATTCAAGTTTGAGCCTCTCTTCCCCTTCTCCTGAGAACTGTGGAGGTCTAAGAAAGGAAAACAATACCTGAAACACCAGCTGCTTCAGTTCTAGTTTTCCAGGTGAAAGGGTCATTTCAGTGAAATATCATTTCCTACCAGTGGTAAGTGTTGCCCCTTCATCAGCAATTATTTAAAAATAAAGTTGATTTTCTTCTACTTCTTAAATAAAATTAAATAAAAGATCCTGAATATTTCAATCGCCCTGGTTTCCACATTGGCCTCCTGGAAGGTTCTGGAAGGAGCCAGGCCATGTGCCTCTCCAGAGCCCCATGGAAAAGCGCAACACTTCCGCCCACCTTCTGCTCCCTCTTCCTGCTAGCACTCAGGCCAGTCTAACGTCATACCTATCGCTATGCCTGCGTGCGGTGTGTATCACTTCTTAGGAAGTGAACCCCAGGAGGACAGCTTGCCTCTGTGTTCCGTGCCATCTCCTAAATCTCTTCACTGGTGTACGTGATCAACAAATGACTCCATGTCACTCTGGAGCTCAGTCAATTATTTGAGGCAAAATGACAACCTCTGCAATTTCTTTCTTTTTTTTTGTAGTATTGGGGGTTGAACCCAGGGGTATTCTACCTCTGAGTTACAACCCCAATCCTTTTTAAATTTTGAAACTGGGTCTAGCCTGGATACTGAGAGTCTTGCTATGTTGCTGAGGCTGGCCTTGAACCTGGGATCCTCATATCTCAGCCCCCAAGCACTGATATTACAGGCATACACTACTCTGCCCAGCAGTACATCATGATGAAGTTCTGAGTGATAGAGACGTACACGCACATAGCACTAGGTGAGCTTCCCCCGACTCCCACCCTGCCAGCCCCTCACCCTCCCCATGCACGACACTGAGATTGGCATTGATAAGTTTGTGTACATACATCATGTCCATCGAAGTGTTTCCTTCATCAAGTCTCCCTCCCCTCACCTACCACCTCCCTTAGTGCCCCTCTATCACTCCACTAGGGTTTCTCCTCCTTTGTCCCCATTTCTCCCTAGCTTCCACATATGAGGGAAACTATCCAACCTTTCACTTTTTGCCACTTTCACTTTTTTTACTTTTTGTGACTTTCAGTTTTTGTGACCGACTAACCTGCAAATCTTCCTGTCTAGCCTCCCATGCACTGGGATTACAGGCATGCGCCACCACGCCCAGCAGTAACTTTTTAAAAAGTAAGTTATGATTTAATGGACTACAACAAAAGGTTCCCTCCCTTTTTCTTTAAAGCTTAAAGATACAGTATTATTACCATGCCAGTGCCCTCCACACCTTTTTTTTTTCTTTTTTAAATTGCAATCTCAGGAAGCCTCGTGTGCCCTCATTTCCCTTAAAGGATTGTGAAAGTGAAGCCATTATTCAACAACTGTGGTGGCTGCCAGAGACAGAAAGATGCGAATGAGACGGTCAATCGGAGACACTACCTGTGCTCTTCATTCCTATTGTATAGGCCGCTCCTTTAAAAAGGACCCTAGAACAATTATTGCCCAGGGACAACCAATGAAACTGCTGTTAGCTGCTTAGAAACATGCCTGTTTCTTTGTACATGGAAAATTTTTTATAAGTAGAATAATTTGTTTCTGCCTTTTCTTACCAAAGTGTTGCCAAAAATAAACACATATTTCTTCTGACCTTCTATTGCACAAATCTTTGCATGCAAAAAATTCCATGAACTTAAACACAGATAATAATTTTTTTCTTGCCACGTTTAAGAAAAATGAGCTGGGCCGGGCGTGGTGGCGCACGTTTGTAATCCCAGTACTTTGGGAGGCGAAGACCAGAAGATCCGGGTTCGCGGCCAGCCTCAGCTCTTGCTCTCTCTCTCCCTGTCTCTCTCTCTCTCCTTAGTGAGGCCCTCCGCAACTTCGTGAGACCCGGTTTCAAAATAAAGCATAAAAAAATAGGGCTGGGGGCACAGTGTGGAGGTAGAATGCCCCTGCGTTCAATCCCCGGTACCGCAAAAAAAAAAAAAGAAAAAAAAAGAAAAATTAGCTGGGTGTGGTAGCACAGGTCAGTAATCCCAGTGCTTGGGAGGCACTCAGACCCTCAGCAACTTCAACTTAGTGTTTCAAAATAAAAAGGACTGTGGTGTAGCTCAGAGGTAAAATCCCCCCCCCAGGTTCAATCCTCAGCACCAAAAAAAAAAGAAAGAAAAATTATTAAAAAGCAAGGGAGTGAATCTCACACCATATGATTCACACCATAAATAAACACAAAGATTTATTGTTCTTACTCAAGCTGAGGATGACTCTTCTAGTAGGTCCTGCTCTTCCATGTCTACAAAGTACTATGGAATCACTTCTACTTATTCTAGAGAGAATGGATATAGGCTGATGAAGAAACATTTCCTCTGTCAAAAGCTGTCAAAGTTGTTCTAGTTATTTCATTCAAATATATAAAGCTACAATTAAGCATATTAAAGCTTAGCACCTCATAGAGTTGTATAGGACAGATAATTGGTCAGGACTGTGACCAGGAATAATACTACTAAAAATATCTTTTTTCTCAAACCTGTCATGATATTTTCCTGATACCTGTGCAATGGTCTTAAGGACAAATATTAAAATGAAAACAAGCTTGTCAAAGTCTCTGAGGTTCATTTAGAAAAGACCAAAGCACTCGGACCTATTTTCCATTAAATTTGGAAGTATAGAAATCTCTTTTTAAAAATGCAGCAGCTGGGCGTGGTGGCGCATGCTTGTAATCCCAGTACTTTGGGAGGCGGAGACCAGAGGATCTGGGTTCGCGGCCAGCCTCAGCTCTCTCTCTCTCTCTTTCTCTCTCCCTCTCCCTCGTGAGGCCCTCTGCAACTTCGTGAGACCTGGTTTCAAAATAAAGCATAAAAAAAATAGGGCTGGGGGTGTAGCGCGGAGGTAGAACGCCCCTGGGTTCAATCCCCGGTACTGCAAAAAAAAAAAAAAATGCAGCAAATTCCTTGTTCTGCATGATGTTGCACCAATGTATTTATTGGGATGTTTGTTATTGTTGTTACTGGGGATTGAACCCAGGGGCATTCTACCTCTGAGCTGCACTCCTAGCTCTTTTTATTTTTTATTTTGAAACAGGGTATGGCTAATGTTTTCGTAGGCACTAAAATGCAATTTGTCAATGATTAGAACTAAATTAGTGTCCCTTCTGTATCCTCCGGAGCTTGTTGTATGTGATTCCTTGACATTTGCATCACCAGCTTTGTATGTGGTACACTCACACTGTTGTTAACATTCACATTACCATCTGCAGAACACACACACACACACACACACACACACACACACACA
>PVJS01027698.1:0-26072 GCA_004027185.1 Glis glis
CCGAGCTATACCCCAAGCCCTACTTTATTTTTATTTTGAAACAGTGTCTCACTAGCTTGATTTAGAGTCTCAGCAGTTGCTGAGGCTGACCTTGAACCTGTGGGCCTCCTGTCTCAGCCTCCCAAGTACTGGGATTACAGGCATGTGCCACCATGCCCAGCAGTCTGTAACTTTTAAGATGGCTATAAATTGTTTCCAACAAATATACTAAATTTAACTACCTTGTTAAAGAGTAACTTTAGAAAGTAAAATTATTCCTATAAACGCAAAATGAACATGTTAAAAGATTTTACTTAACTCGTTAATTAATGAGAGGATCAGTTAAGATGTTTTCATCAGTCCAAAGGAAAATCCAAAAAGCAAGTGAGTATATAAGCCCATCAGAAGTGCTGAAATAATTTGCATAAGATGCAAAACTGGCAAAATTAGCCAATCAATATCCACAACCATAATCAAATTAGGGTCTACTGGTCATAGTTTGCATTTTTGAGGGCAAGGATCATCTACATTATGAATCAAGTTTCTTTTGACTTACATTATCAAGTTTCTTTCAATTTGGCAGAGGTGGAGACAGCCCAGTTGGGTGAGCTGGACATGACACCCTAGAGGGGCAGGTGTAGACCAATTTCAAAGTCCTCCACAGTGTTTACTGATACTCTGTTATTAGATACTTGGGTTGTTTCCAATTCTTAGCTTTCATTAAATTTAGAAGTTAGTACATTTTTTAACGTATAACCTTTTTCTTCTCCAAATACATAGACCCAGCCAGGAGTGGTGGCTGATACTTGTAATCCCAGTACTTGGGAGGCTGAGACAGGTGGATTGCAGATTCAAGACCAGCCTCAGCAATTTACTGAGACTCTCAGCAACCTAGCAAGACCCTGTTTCAAAACATGAATGAGTGAATGAATGAATGAATGAATGGCTGGGGGTAAAGCTCAGAGGTAGAATGCCTCTGGATTCAACCCCCAGCACAATAAAATAAAATATGTAAAATAAAATATGTAGAAGGGGACTGTGGAGTCAAAAGATATTTGACCTTTGATACATCTTTTTTAAGTTTTTTCCCCACACTAAAAGACATCATGTCACATGACAGAAAATGGGCTATCACCTCCATGGCTTCTTAAGGAAAACTAAGAATCTTTCATTTTCCAGAAGCCCTCTGCTGTGGCTTGAATATGTCTCCTAAAGTTTATGTGTGGGAAATGATCATCCATGTGCCTCTGTTGGGAGAAAGGGCCTATTGGTATGTGTTTGAATCATGGAGGCTCTGCCCTCATGAATGGATTAATGCCCTATGGGCTGGGATTATTATTGCTGGACTGGGGGTTCTGGTTTTTTTTTTTTTTTTGGTGCAGGGGATTAAACCCCAGGAGCATTCTACCTCTGAGCAGCACCCCCAGCCTTTTTTTTATTTTTTATTTTGAAACAGGTTCTCCCTAAATCGCTGAGGCTGGCTTTGAACCTACAATCCTCCTGTCTCAGCCTCCCAAGAAGTGGGATTACAGGCGTGTGCCACCATGCCCTGCTGGACTGGGTTTCTTATAAAAGGATGAGTTCTAACTCCTCTTGCCTTCTCTCTAGTCTTTGCCCCTCTACCTTTCTCCATCGGGTAGTAGCAAGAAGGCCCTTGCTAGCCGGGCATGGTGGCACACACTTGTAATCCCAGTACTTGGGAGGCTGAGACCAGAGGATCCAGGTTCGCCGCCAACCTCAGCTACTTAGTGAGACCCTCTGCAATTTAGTGAGACCCTGTTTCAAAATAAAGATTTAAAAAAATAGGGCTGGGGGTGTAGCTTGGAGGTAGAATGCCCCTGGGTTCAATCCCCAGTTCCCCAAAAAAAAAAAGAAGGCCCTTGCTATCAGGCACAGCGGCACGGGCCCTATAATCCCAGTGACTGAAACAAGACAGTCAAAAGTTCCAGGCCAGCCTCAACAACTTAGTGAGACCCTGTCTCAGAATAAAATACAAAAAGGGGATGAGGATATGGCTCAGTGATAGAGACCCCCATCCTGCCTCCCAGGTTCAATCCCCAGTACCTTAAAAAAAAAAAGAAGGCCCTATACCTTGATCCTCTGGAACTGTGAGAAATAAATTTCTGTTCATTATAAATTACCCAGGCTGTGATATTACAGCAGCACAAAACGAACTAAGACACCCTCCCATTCTCCCATGTTCATTGGGCAGAATTAAATCTGTGAATTGACTGGCCTGGACCAATCAGGACCCATCCCCCAAAGCTGGGGAAGGACACTGAAGCTCAGAGATGTGGAGACCCTAACATAATCGGTTTTCTTTTAATAAAGCAGAGGGCCCAACAAAATGGTTCATGTTGCTGACTACATTTTCATTTCTTTCCTTTTTTGTGTGTTTCTTGTACTGAAGATTAAGCCCAGGGATGTTCTACCACTGAGCTACTCCCTCAGCCCTTTTTTTATTTTTCATTTTGAGACAAAACAAGGGGTCTTGATAAGTGGCCCAGGCTGTCCTGGAACCTGTGATCCTCCTGTCTTAGCCTCCCAAGTACTGCAATTACAGGTGTGCACCACCACATCTGAGTTTTTTTTTTTTTTTTTTGCAGTACCGGGGATGGAACGCAGGGGCGTTCTACCTCTGCGCTACGCCCCCGGCCCTATTTTTTATACTTTATTTTGAAACTGGGTCTCACGAAGTTGCGGAGGGCCTCACTAAGTAAAGAGAGAGAGACAGACAGACAGACAGACAGAGAGAGCTGAGGCTAGCCACCGGATCCTCCGGTCTCCGCCTCCCAAAGTACTGGGATTACAAGCGTGTGCCACCACGCCCGGCGGCCCTGACTTCTTTTTTGATTGATTTGATTTGATGGTACTGGGGATAGAACCCAGAGGCATTCTACCTCTAAGCTACACCTCTAGCCCTATTTTATTTGGAAACAGGGTCTCACTAGGTTGCTAAGAGTCTCATTAAGTTGCTGAGCCTGGTCTCGAACCTGTAATCCTCCTGTCTCAGCCTCCCAGTACTGGGATTACAAGTATGTGCCACCACACCCAGCTTTGTTTTATTTTTGAGAAGCATGATGTTTATATTCACAGTCCTAGGATTTAGGGAAACTTGTTTCTAACTTTGCTTCCATCTGCTAAGGCTTAGACAGCAAATTACTCTGTGTCTGAGTTTTTCCATTTGTTAAGTGTACATAAAGTGGGAGTGGAGACACAAGTGGTCAAAGTTACTAGTGAACTTTAAGATACCTTCCAACTCTAAAATGTTAAATTATTTGAAATTTGAAGATCATATGAGGAACTTCCTGCCACCTCCACCCCACCCTATCCATGAAAACTATGATGAATTTTTTTTGTGTGTGTGGTACTGGAGATGGAATCCAGGGGCATTCTACCTCCAAGCTATACCCCCAGCCCTATTTTGTTCTTTATTTTGAAACAGGGTCTCACTAAGTTGTGGAGGGTCTCACTAAGTTGTGGAGGGCCTCACAAATTGCTGAGGCTGTCCGTGAACCTGCGGTCCTCCTGTCTTAACCTCCCAAGTACTGGGATTACAAGCATGCACCACCATGCCTGGCATATGATGAAAGTTTGACTGCAAGAAAGCACATCAACACCTACTAGTGCAGGAAATGGCTAGCCAGGGAAACCACCCCTTCCTTTTTTGAAATACTCCCAAACTGCACCCTTGCCCCTTCAGCTAATCAAGGCTGGCCAAATGTACTTGAAGGCCAATAGTCTCTCTTCGCTTCCACAAATCCTACCAATGTTTGCCAATGCAATGGTATTTCCTTTTGGGGCTTTTTTGTTTGTTTTTGGTTTTATAGTACGGGGGATTGAATCCAGGGATGTTATATCACTGAGCTGTATCACCAGCCCTTTTTTATTTTAAATTTTATTGTATTGTATTTTGTTTATTTGGTACTGGCAATTGAACCCAAGGGCATTCTGCCTCTGAGCTACACCCCCAGCCCTTTCAATTTTTTTTGCAGTACCAGGGATTGAACCCAGGGTCATTTTACCTCCAAGCTACACCCCCAGCCCTATTTTTTATTCTTTATTTTGAAACAGGGTCTCACTAAATTGCGGAGGGCCTCACTAAGTAGCTGAGGCTGGCCACAAACCCGGATCCTCCTGTCTCAGCCTTCCAAGCATGCATCATCACCACGCCTGCCCCTTTCAATTTTTTACTTTGAAACAGGGTCTCACTAAACTGCTGCGGCTGAGCCAGGTGTGGTGGTGCACACCTATAATCCCAGTACTTGGGAGGCTGAGACAGGAGGATCCAGGTTCACTGCCAGCCTCAGCAACTTATCAGGGCCCAGCCTGGCGTGGTGGTGCACGCTTGTAATCCCAGTACTTTGGGAGGCGGAGACCGGAGGATCCAGGTTCACGGCCAGCCTCAGCCCCCTCTCTCTCTCTCTCTCTCTCTCTCTCTCTCTCTCTCTCTCTCTACTTAGTGAGGCCCTCTGCAACTTCGTGAGACCCGGTTTCAAAATAAAGTATAAAAAATAGGGCCGGGGGTGTAGCGCGGAGGTAGAACACCCCTGCGTTCAATCCCCGGTACTGGAAAACAAAACAAAACAAAAAACTTACCAGGCCCCTCACAACTTAGTGAAACCCTGTTTCAAAATAAAAATAAAATAGGGCTGGGGGCGTAGCTTGGAAGTAGAATGCCCCTGGGCTCCATCCCCAGGACCCTAAAATTAATTAATTAATTAATTTAAAAAATTGCTGAGACTGGCTCAAACCTATGATCCTCCTGCCTCAGCCTTCCAAGTACTGGGATTACAAGAAGCCAGTGTAGGGAATCTCATTTACACCTTTAAATATATTACGTAGATTAATCAATAATGAAAGACAGCTGACATAAAAATGGATTAAAATTAAAATGCCAGGGGGGGCAACTCCCCCACCTTCCCCCAGAGCTGGTGATGAGTTCCCTGAGTTCCAGTCATACAGGGCAACTAGATTATGGGCCCATCCAAGGCTGGGTCGGCTTGCCACAGCAGCCGCACTGTCGGGGCTGGGGCAAAACAGCGGTCAGCTTTTTCTTACAAAAGAATAAAATGCCAGTGAGTATGTATGGGACTGGTGTACTATCAGATCTATGTAATGACCACTGTCACTTACTTTTGTGGGGTGTGTGTGTGTGAGTGTTGCTGGGGTTTGAACCCATACGTGTTCTACCTCTGAGCCACACCCCAGCCCTATTGTATTTTCAAACAAAGTCTCGCTGAGCTGCTGAAGTCCTCGCTAATTTGCTGAGGCTCTCCTTGAACCTACAACCCTTGTCTCAGCCTCCCAAGTCCTGAGATTACAGGCGTGTGTAATAGAAAGTGACCACACCTGGCTTGTCACTTCCTTTTTTTTTTTTTTTGTGGTACTGGGAATTGAACCCAGGGGCATTCTACCTCCAAGCTACACCCCAGCCCTATTTTGTTCTTTTTTTTTTTTTTTTTTTTTTTTTTTGCGGTACCAGGGATTGAACCCAGGGGTGTTTTACCTCCGAGCTACACCTCCGGCCCTATTTTTTATACTTTATTTTGAAACTGGGTCTCACGAAGTTGCGGAGGGCCTCACTAAGTAGCTGAGGCTGGCCGTTAACCCGGATCCTCTGGTCTCCGCCTCCCAAGTACTGGGATTACAAATGTGTGCCACCACACCTGGCTTGTCACTTCCTATTTTAACATTAATTTTTATATTTCTCAAAGCAGTACATGCCTAAGATTTAGGGAAATAAATTCAGTTAACCACAGAGTATATTTACAACTATGACATTCTTATAATCAGTGCCATTCTGGGTGTTAGGAATGAATAACAAGGCCGGGCATGGTGGCGCACGCTTGTAATCCCAGTACTTTGGGAGGCGGAGACCGGAGGATCCAGGTTCGCGGCCAGCCTCAGCTCGCTCTCTCTCTCTCTCTCTCTCTCTCTCTCCTTAGTGAGGCCCTCCGCAACTTCGTGAGACCTGGTTTCAAAATAAAGTATAAAAAATAGGGCCAGGGGTGTAGCACGGAGGTAGAATGCCCCTGGGTTCAATCCTCGGCACCGCAAAAAAAAAAAAAAAGAAGGAATGAATAACAGAGGAAGGTGTGCCTGCCAAGGACCTTACATTCTAATGAAGGAGACCTGAAACAGATGAGTAAATACTGTCAGGTATTCCAGGCTGAAAACAGTAAAGAGCACAAAGCGGCCAGTCGAAGGCTTGGAGGGAAGTTATTCTAAGCCCTGAGGGGCAGCCCATTTGGGGAGCTGGAGAAACAGCCAAAGAAGAGACCAGAAGGGGGCAAGCCGAGGTGGGAGGGACCAACCTGGGCAAGGGCAGGGAAGGCAGGGTTTGCACTGTAAGTATAAGGAGCATGGTGATGCCATTGGTGAATTTCATCAAGGAAGTGATGTCTTTATTTTTATTTATTTATTTATTTTTGCGGTACCAGGGATTGAACCCAGGGGCGTTTTACCTCCGAGCTACACCCCCGGCCCTATTTTTTTTATACTTTTATTTTGAAACTGGGTCTCAAGAAGTTGCAGAGGGCCTCACTAAGTAGCTGAGGCTGGCCGCTAACCCGGATCCTCCGGTCTCAGCCTCCCAAGTACTAGGATTACAAGCGTGCACTACCACGCCCGGCTTATGTCTTTATTTTTAAAAGATCTCTCAGGAAATTGGAAAATTGACTGAAAGGTAGCTAGTCTGCCAAGATGGCCCCCAGTGGTTCCTCCACAGCTCCTGAATGTAGGCTGGCCTTGTGCCTGCTTTGACCATAGGAGGCAGCAGAAGGATATTCTGGGACTTCCAAGCCCAGGCCTTCATAGGACTGCCAGCTTCCCCTTTCCTTCTCTCAGAACAACCAGCTCCAACCCTAGGCTACATGGAGAGGCCACACAGAGGAGGCCTGAGACCTACGGTCCCGGCCAAGGATTCAGTCACCTGCCAGCCAGGCAAGGGAGCCACCATGGACATTCTGCCCAGTTGAGCCCACAAGCACCCACAGCCCCAGCAGCATCACATGGACAGAGGAACCACTCCTCTCAGCCCAGGAAAACCACAGAAATATGAGACTGAAGAACTTGGCTTTGCAGTGGTTAATTTCACAGCAGTAGATAACTAAGACAGCCAAGGGTGGAAGCAGGGTGCCAGTGAGCCAGCTACTGGGGTCGTCTAGGCGAGGGATGATGGAACTCTGGTCCAGGCGGGTGGAAGTGAGGCTAGTGAGTGGTCAGATCGGGACGTGCCCTGTGAGAGCAACTTCCAGCTGGAATGTGAGGGAAAGGGAGTTCCAACAGACAGGCAGTGAGGGTTCCTGCCTGGCCCTCCTCACTCCAGGCTGCCACTGTAGCCTGCTCTCACTTCTGACAGCCACAGCCACGGCGCACCTACCGCTTGCCTTTACTCCTTCACTGTTTTTCCCCCTTATTACTTTTTTTTTTTTTTCAGTACCGGGGATTGAACCCAGGGGCGTTCTACCTCCGCGCTATACCCCTGGCCCTATTTTTTTTTATACTTTATTTTGAAACCGGGTCTCACAAAGTTGCGGAGGACCTCACTAGGTAGAGAGAGAGAGAGAGAGAGAGAGAGAGAGAGAGAGAGCTGAGGCTGGCCGCGAACCCGGATCCTCTGGTCTCCGCCTCCCAAAGTACTGGGATTACAAGCGTGCGCCACCACGCCCGGCTCCCCTTATTTACTTTTTAAGGAAAACAAAACAAAAACTAAGATTAAAGTACATCGTCTAGCCAGGAGTGGTCTTGTACACCTGTAATCCCAGTACTTGGGAGGCTGGACAGAAGGATCACAGGTTCAAGGCCAGCCTCAGCAATTTATCGAGACCCTCAGCAACTTGGTTTTGAAACCCTGTTTCAAAATTTTAAAAAAAATGAAAAGGGCTGGGGTTGTAGCTCAGAAGTAGAATATCCCTGAGTTCAATCCCAGTACCAACCAAAAAAAGGAAAAAAAAGTACAATTCCAAGTGGAAAAGGCTTTCTTAATCAAGAAACAAAACCTCAAAGACATAAAAGACATTATTAATAGATGTGACCACCTAAAGTAAAAAACAAAACTTCTGTATGATAGAAGATACAGTGCACACAGTTACAGGGAGAGCCACGCTTTCCAGTCATCACAAACGTCATATCTCTCACAAAGGACCCCCTTCATCCCTCTCCAGAAGAGAAGAGAGAAATGCAAGCAGCAGCACCTGGTGCAGAGCTTGGCAATGATTCCTACTCCACAGTGCCTGGGATGCTATGCACTGCCAGGTCTTCAGGCACACACGGCTGTTGTGTGTGTTGGCTGCTCCACAATCCACTGCCTGACTATGAGAGGAAAAGCCAGGCTTCCAGAAGGATGTTACTTCAGGAGAAAGCAGCACTAAAACCATCCCAGTACACCCATTTTGGATTAAAAAAAATGGAGAGAAAACACTTGCAAAATATAACAAAAATCTCATATCCTAAATATATAAATTGCAAAGGAAAAATAATATAATAGAGAATAGCATTAAGTTGCTGTAAGATTTTTACATAAATGCTGTCTTTTTGGGGGAAGGGAGTACTGGGGATTGAACCCAGGGGCGTTCTACCTCTGAGCTACACCCCAGTCCTTTTATTTTTTATTTCAAAATAGGGTCTCGCTAAGTTGTTTGGAGAGTCTTGCTAAATTGCTGAGGCTGGCCTTGAACCTGCTATCCTCCTGCTGCCCAGCCTCTCAAGTATTGGGATTACAGGTGTGTGCCACCACATCTGGCTTAAATGCTGTCTTGATTTACCAGTTTTAGACATCTCACGTGGCCTCCTGTCTTCAAGTTGTACATGCCCCGCTTCTCACAGCATGGTGGTCTCAGGTTCCAGGAAAATAAAAGAAGCTTCAGGTCCTTCTAAAGCTGCCAAACTCACACAGCGTGACTTCTTCCATATTTTACTGGTCAGAACAAGTCACAGACCATCCCAGGTTCAAAGGGGTGAAGAAATAGATCCCTCTTGTACCAGGAGGAACAGCAAAGTCACATTGCAAAGTACTGTGGATACAGGGAAGTGTGGTTCATTGGAACCATTATGATAACACTCTACCACATGGTGTCTAAAATGTCTTCCTTCAACCATCATGATTGATAATTTGGTTGGGAATGTTATTCCAGATGATAATTATTTTCCTGAGGAATAAAGGCATTGTTCCATTGTCTTGCAGCTTCCGCTGTTGTTGAGAAGGATAATGCCACTGTGATTTCTGTTCCTTCATGGGTAATTTTTATTTTTGTCTGTAATATCTTTCAGGATTTGCTACTTATGATGAAATTTCATAATATGGCCTTGCATGAATTTTTTTGTTCTTTAGTCTCCTCCATTTCTTCCTAGTTCTCCTATTTTAGAAAAAGGAATGTTGGATATTTGGAAGTTCATTCTTATCTGGAAACATGTGTCCTTCAATTTGGAAGTTTTTCTTATATTATTTCCTTGATAAGTATATATTTTCTCACAAAAGAATATTAGAAGAGTGGCATTATTTTACTTTTTTGGAAATCTCTTTAATGCCTGGCTTAATAAAACACAGATGAATTCTTACATCTACTGCATTCAATCTGGTGCAATTGTTGTTTTGGTTGAAGTATATGAAGAGATTGTGACTAAGCACATTTTCTCTCTCTCTCTCTCTCTCTCTCTCTCTCTCTCCTTCCTTCCCTTCCTTCCCTCCATTCCCCTCCCCCCTTCTTTCTTTCTTGGATTGAATACTCAGATGCTTACATATGCTAGACAAGTAAATGCTCTACTACTGAGCTACATTCCCAGCCCCCTACACACACACACACACACACACACACACACACACACACACACACACACGCTTTTCTTTTTTTTTTTTAATCCAGGGTCATTCTACCTCCAAGCTATACCCCCCCAGCCCTTTTTTATTTTTATTTTGAAACAGGATCTCAGTAAGTTGCTAAGGTTCTTGCTAAATTGGAGACTGGCCTTGAACCTGCAGTACTTCTCTCTGAGCCTTCCCCAGCCCTTTTCATTTTTTATTTTGAGACAGGGTCTTGCTAAATTGCCAAGGTTGGCCTCAAACTTTTCATTCTCCTGCCTCAGCTTCCCAAGTAGCTGGGATTACAGGTGTGCAACCACTGTGCCAGGCTTTTCTCTGGAATTTTTAACTCCAGAAAGTTACATTGAAGAAGATACTAATGAAATAACTATTCTCATTTATAGATGTAGCAATTGAGAAACAGCAGTGACATTACTTGCCCAAGGTCACATCTCTGTTCTGCTTGCTCAGTGACTGTCCCCACGAAGTGATGACTCTGTTCATAACTAGTTCTGACGCACTGCCTCCCCACCCCCAGCATCCTAACATTTGTGGAATGAAGACGTGACCGGAGATGTCTGTCCCTGAACATGCCACCAGTAGGTGGAGAGTTAGGTGTTGTCACTGTCTGCTGTCCAATTGTTTGTGTGGCTGTGATTAAGCCAGCAAATTTTTACCAGATTGGCTCCTTCATTATTACTTAAAATGACGTCTAAAATGATGCACACTCAATAAATGATATTGAGTGTGCAGAAGATTGATTGTCACCACCCGGGCAATGCAATGAAAAGTAAAAACTGAGAAATAAAGTTTAGACTCTAAATGTGAAGAACTTTGATCATATAACCAAAGGGGACAGTGCACCAGGTGTGGTGGCACACACTTGTATGCAAGTACTGGGAGGCTGAGACAGGAGGATCGCAGGTTTGCAGCCAGCCTCAGCACCTAAGTGAGACCAAAGTGGTGATGGGGGTGTAACTCAGAGGTAGAATGCCCCTGGTTTCCATCCCCAGTAACACACACACACACACACACACGGAGGGGAACAGTGCTATGCAATTTTGTAAATTAAAATAGACTATTTGCAGGGTTTTTTTTTTTTTGCGGTACTGGGGATTGAACCCAGGGGCAGTCTACCTCTGAGATACATCACCAGCCCTATTTTTTATTCTTTATTTTGAAACAGGGTCTCGCTAAGTTGTGGAGGGCCTATGTAGATGAGGCTGGCCACAAACCCAGATCCTCTGGTCTTAGCCTCCCAAGTACTGGGAGTACAAGCGTGCGCCACCACGCCCGGCCTTATTTTCAGTTTTTAAAAGGGCACAACTATACTTACCTGGCAGGGGAAATACCATGATCACGAAGGTGGTTTCCCCAGGGCGAGGCTTCTCCATTGCACTCCTGATGTGCTGACACCTGCAATTTCCCCAAATGTGGAAACTCGACTGCATAATTTGTGGTAGTGGGGGACTGCGTTCGTGCTTTCCCTGACAAGAAAATAAATAAATAAATAAATAAATAAATAAATAAATAAATAAAAGGGCACAACTGATATGGTTCTTTTAATAATAAACATTAAATGGATTTGATATTTTCTTTAAAAATCAATTTACAAGCCAGGCACAGTGGCACACACACCTATAATCCCAGTACTTGGGAGGCTGAGACAAGAGGATTGTAGGTTTGAGATCAGCCTCAGCAACTTTTTGGCAACTTAGCAAGACCATGTTTCTAAATAAATAAATAAATAGGGTTAGGAGTATAGCTTGGTGGTAGAATGCCCCTGGGTTTAATCCCCAGTACAAAAACCAAACAAACAAACAAAGAAACAAAAATCAACTTACAATTGCTGGTGTCAGAATGAAGAAAATTCAACAAAACAGGATTCTCCAGCTGTGAGCAACAGAAACCCCACTTCAAACTGGCTCAGTGAAAAGGCATTTTTTAGTGGTTCCTGCACTTGAAAAGTCCAAGGACTAGAGGTAGCTTCATGAACAGCAGAACTGGAGGGGCCAAGCTACACCATTGCTCAGATTCCGTCTTCATGGCAGATCTGCCTGTTTTGCAGGAGCTCCATTTTCAATGGAGGCATGATGTCTGCCAGCAGTCCAGCCTCAGACCCTCCAGACTTCACAGCTGGGCATCCTCAGCCTGATGCCTTTGACTGGAATTGGGTCACATGACACCACACACACACACACACACACACACCATCTCCCTGTCTGGGGATTGGAATGCAGGGCTTTGCAGGCTTGGTCCCTCCTTCTCCTTGGAGTCAGAGGCAGAGGAGGAGAGGCTTCCCAGGAGGAAAATTGGGAGAAGCTATGTAAGAAGGGGAAATGGATGCTGAGTGATCCTGAATAGCTACTTTTAAGATAATTATGTAAATATATAATAGTTGGGGGGTTAGAAAGGTGACTGTTGGATCACCCACCTTGCAGCTCAGGTGACCCCAGAGGGCCAGCATTCTTGTTAGACCACCTGTCAGAACAGGAAGAGCCTTTGAAGGACCCTGGTACAGTAGGGATGAGAAGCTGGAGGTTACAGAGGGAGAATGACTTGCCCAGGGCCACACAGCAGCAGGCAGGGATCACAAAACTTGGGGGGTCTTGTTTCCCCATGCAGTCCTCCCAGTTGGACTTTTAGGGCAAAAAGGGGCTCTGGGATGAGGGGGGCTGTACAAGAGGGTGTGCTGGACTCTCTTCTCAAACAAAAGTCTTTGAGTCTACAGTGGGTGGGGTCTTACTGATACCAGAGCCTGGAACATTTGACTGAGTGACAAGAGAAATAAAATCAAGTCAAGTGAGCATGAATACACAGGCAGGGCATTAATTGAGGCCTCACTGAGAGGAGGACCATACTGCTCCCCCAAAAAAGGGAGACGGAAGCTTTTATTGATTTGCTGGGGTAGGTTAGGATCTGGTAATTTCCACTGTTCAGGGGCAGAGTTCCAAAAGATGTTTCTTCTTGGACCATCTGGCATTCATCATCAATTTGTACTCTTGTAGCTGACACCATCATCCTGTGCAAATATCCCGGCCTTGCAGCTTGATCTGCACCCTATGAAAGGACTGAGGGACTTTGGGTGCTTGGGCTGCTATGGCTACTGAGAAAGCACAAGGGTGGAGTAGAAGAAAACACACACCAGCTCCAATGGGCAGTAACATGTCTACATGCAGGGCCGAGTAGGATTTGACCGAATAGGGGACAGACATAATATGAAGACAGAGATCCCATTCCAGTCACCCATCAGGCATCTGTGGGCCCAGTAAGGAGTCAGTGTTTTCAGTAAAAATGGACTTCAAGACTCTGAAAAGTAGCGGGGCATGGTGGTACATGACTGTAATCCCAGTACTTGGGAGGCCGAGACAGGAGGATTTCAGGTTCAAGGCCAGCCTCAGCAATGTTGTGAGACTCTCAGCAACCTAGTGAGATCCTGTTTCAAAACAAATAATTAATAATAATAATAATAATAATAATAATAAAGGGCTGGTGGTATAGCTCAGAGGTAGAATGCCCCTGGGTTCAATCTCCAGTACCACAAAAAAGAAAAAGAAAAAGAAAAGACCCTGAAAAGTAACCTAGGCAACCATTATTATCAGAACCCACATGACAGAGGTATTATCTACAACAAAGCTAGTGGGAAATTAATAACATATTGTCCAGCCATGTGACCTCCAAAATTAGTGATTTCTAAGTTGAATAAAAATAAGTGAAACTAGAGGGCTTAGTTTTTTTTTTCCCAGTAATAATTTTGTCGTGTGCAAACATTCTGTGGTTTTATCAGGGTCTCATGACTGGTCTGTTGAAAAAGAACACAAGGGTGGAGAAGCAATATACCATGCTACAAAGGGATTTATTTCATTGCCCCAGCCTCTGTCCCATTATGGTGGTCCCTGGCTGTCTCATTGCTGCCTCCTAAGATGCCCTCAAGGTATCTATCTTACTGTCCTGGTGCAAAGTACCTAGTTTCTTTTTAATGGCACTAATCTCTTCAGCAACCACATCTTCCTTGGCCCCAACTTTGCATGCACTTTTTTTTCTGGCTAAATTGCAAGTCTTTAAAATCTTTCTGCTTGCTATTCTCACTGTGAAACTGGATAAAGGAAGCCAGCAATATCCATGCTTCCACCTGAATGCTGTGTGGCCTTGAAATTTCTCTGTCAGATTAACTGGCCTGTTATTTATTTGGGATTGAACCTAGGGGTGTTCTACCTCTGAGCTAGACCCCTAGCTGATTTTATTTTTTAGTTTGAAACAGGGTCTCCATAAGTTGCAGAGTCTCGCTATGTTGCTGAGACTGGTCTTTAACCTGTGATCCTCCTGTCTCAGCCTCCCAAGTCCTGGGATGACAGGTGTGCACCCCTGCACGCTGCTAGTCTGTTACCTTTAAACTCAGCCTCACACAAAATATCAGGCACGGTCACAATGTAGCCACGTTCTTTGCCATAATGTAACAGGAATGGCCTTTTCAATTCCCAATAAAGTCCTCATTTCTGGCTGAAAGCTCATGAGCCTGGCCTTTACTATCTGCATTTCTATTGATATTCTGGTCTTCTCTGAGTTCCCACCAGAATTGCCCAGTTAGCTCTGCTAACAACATTCTACAAGCTTTCTCCAGCCTGCTTTTCCAAACTTTTCTAAACTTCTCCCCCAAACCAACTCCAAAGGCCATGCTATAGTGTAGTCACAGCAATGACCCCACTTCTTGGTACCAATTTTCTGTGTTAGCTTTCCATCATTGTGACAAAATATTTGAGAAAAACAACTCACAGGAGGAAAGATTTATTCTGGTTCATGGTTTTAGTCCATGGTTGCTTGGCTCTGTTGCTTTGGGCCTGTGGTGAGACAGACCAAGTTGGGAACCTCATGGCAGCCTGCAAGCTCGGGTGATCCAGAGGAATCATCCACTATTATCATAATATTACATATTTACATAATTATCTTTCAGATAAATATGTATAATTCATTGAAGTTAACAGCATAGGATCTGGAACTGTCATGGGAGAGGGTTGATTGCTCAACTCAGGATCTGTGGGGTTCTTGACTTACATGATGGAAAAGCACTTCAGCACACACGAGACAAAAATAGAGATTTATTTAAGGAAGTAAGAAATACACGTTCGAGCGAGAACGTGGGCCACCCCACAAGTGAGAGAGAGGCGCCTTTTTTAGGGGACTTTCATGAGGGGTGGGCAAATGGTGAGCATATGGGGGGTAAGCTTGGTTTCCTTGATTTACCTTTTAAGAATGTAGGTTTAGACTTCTCTCATCAGTCTAAAATACATTCCGTAGGCTAACAAAATATATGCACCAATTAACTGGATGTATAGTGCTCTAAGATTTACTAGACCTTTATTTACTGGACATTTAAGGAATTTGAGCCTGGAGGAAAACAGGCCTTTGGGGTGAAGGTGAGGTCCAGCATGGAGTCTTTAGATTTTAAGCTACAGTCTCCCTTTCCTTCCCTGTTTATCTCCCATCTGTTACCAGGTGGGAGATTTTTAAATTATTCCGGACAACCTTAGTCTTTGCTTATCTGTTTGGAAAGCATTCAAACAGAAAGCACACAGGGAGTACAGAAGGTTTATTTAGATACCATGTGAAGGCACCATATGAGAAAGGCCATGAAGAGGAAGGGCTGCACTCCTGGGGCAAGTCTGGAACGGGCCATTCCCAGGAATGGAAAGCAGCCTGAAGCAAGGGGTTATGTTCCCAAGACAGGTCTGGAGCAGTGTCTGGAGCAGGCCTTCCACGTGTCAGACTTTATATTCCCTCAGGACACCTTCTATATATGTATTACATTTTGGGGTGATTGACTGCCCTTTGCACCTTAGTGACCCAGCGTTGTTTCTCTGCCCTTTCCACATGGGAGGGGGTCTCTGCAGATGAACTTCCGGTTCACCCCAGCCGACTATATCTGCTAATGTCTACCTCAGAGCCAGACTGCCTGGGCTCCTATCTTGCCTTCATTTCTTATCTTGGCCATTTTACTTAAAACACTCAGTGCTTCAATTTCATCTGTAAAATTGACTAATAACAGGAGTAAAGTGAGGATTCCACAGTAATCCCATTAAAGCATTTAACACGGGTCATATAATAATATGCTAAAAAATGTTGGTGGTTCATCTTGCTGTTAAGTTTCCTGCATAGGAACCGGGCTCCCTGGCCGCAAGAACCCAAGCCTCCTGCTGCTGCGACCCATTGTTCCACCTTCCGGTGCTGCTGCCAGTGCCCTCTCCACTCTGTCAGTTCTTGCCTGAGTCCTACTTGCTCATTTCCTCCAAGGAAAATAAAGAATAGAGGAACCCACCAGACAGGCTGCCTGAGGGTTAAATGCACAGCACTGAGCAACGTGTGACCTGATTGGCCTCAACACACAGCAAAAAGTGGGCAAAGGGGTGGGGCAGTTTTCCCAGAGTGGCAGCTGGAAGAGACCAGGATTTGGAATCCTGGGATCCTGGCTTTGCTACCAATAGCTGTGTAACCACCAGCAGCCTTACTTTACTTTTTTTTTTTTTTGCAGTACTGGGGATTGAACCCAGTGGCATTCTCCCTCCAAACTACACCCCCAGCCCTACTTTTTTTATTCTTTATTTTGAAACAGGGTCTCACTAAGTTGTAGAGGGCCTCACTAAGTGGCTGAGACTGGTCATGAACCTGGATTCTCCGGTCTCAGCCTCCCAAGTACTGGCATTACAAGCATGCGCCACCACGCCCGGCTACAGCCCTACTTTTCTTAGTCTGCAGAAAAGCAGGTGTGGCTTCTCACTGTGGCAGTGCCACTGGATACGGGAGGTGGTTTATTCCCTCTAGGCTCCGTTTGTCTAATCTGCAAAGTGGCATGCTTATGTAGACTAATGAAATGACTCCTGGTCTCCAGGAAGTTCCTGTCTGCAGCTGTTCTCTTCCCCATTTCTCTGCTCAGGGGACGGACTGTGCCAAGATTGAGGCTTTGTGAAGAGTAAAATCAGGCCTTGGTGCTGCTGCTCAGAACCAGGGGATGTGCTTTCTCCCCATCCCAGTCCTGGGGAGGCAGAAGGCCTCTGTGCTCACGGATTGTTTTTAACACCATAGGAGTGTCCTTGTGCGGGAGGGAACCTCCTGTCAACAGAGGTTTGCTGAGAGGGAGCTGGGGCTCACATCAGAGCAACAGCTTCAGAACCTAACCATATTCCCAGAGGATCCTCCTGCTTGCCTTCACCTTCCCCGGGGACTTTCACTGGAGGTCACTGTACATGCCCCACATCTGTCCATCACACAGTCTTCCCTCTGTGCCTTGCTCCATCCTGGGGATTACCACAGAAACCCCCAACCCAACTCTTCTTTTAAATAAGGCTGAGCCATTTTAGTTTCTAACTGTAATCATCTTTTCTAGGAGGGGTATTCATTCATCCAAAAACTATTTATTGACAGTGTACCGTGTGCCAGGCCCTAGAGATAAGAAGCCCACACACAAGCCCCTGCTACCTTGGAGCACAGGGACTTTACCTCATGAGCTAACTCCAGATGACAGTAGTACTTGCAGGATTAGGATGAGCGGGTTCTGAGCAGCCTCTGGGCTCCACGGGAAGGGGTGTAGTGGCTGATTTTTTAGAGCTGTACGGGTGTTGTTGGGAGTTTCTGAATATGTGCCGCATACTGGCTGCCTGTGTTTTAGACCTATTAAGACTGTTCATGCAAATATATAACAAAGCAGAACTATATCCTGGTCAGAGCCCAGGTTCCAATTTTTATTTTTTTATTGTTTTTTATTTATTTATTTATTTTTTGGGTGGTACCGGGGATTGAACGCAGGGGCGTTCTACCTCCACGCTACACCCCTGGCCCTATTTTTTATTCTTTATTTTGAAACAGGGTCTCACTAAGTTGCAGAGGGCCTCACTAAGTAGCTGAGGCTGGCCATGAACCCAGATCCTCCGGCCTCAGCCTCTCAAGTACTGGGATTACAAGCGTGTGCCACCATGCCTGGCCCGATTTTTATTTTGAAAAGAGCCACTGTAGATATAATAACTAGGCCCTGTTCTCAAGGGACCTTGGGTCTAACTGGCAGCTTTAAGTACATGTGAACAATATGAGATGATGATTCTTTTTTTTTTTTTTTTTTGCGGTACTGGGGATTGAACGCAGGGGCGTTCTACCTCCGCGCTACGCCCCCGGCCCTATTTTTTTTATGCTTTATTTTTGAAACCGGGTCTCACGAAGTTGTGGAGGGCCTCACTAGGTAGAGGGGGGGGGAGAGAGAGAGAGAGAGGAGAGAGGAGAGAGATAGATCGCACGCGTGACCGCGCGCATGCACGCTGAGGTTGGCCGCGAACCCAGATCCTCCGGTCTCTGCCTCCCAAAGTACTGGGATTACAAGCGTGCACCACCACGCCCAGCTCTGAGATGATGATTCTAAAAGAATGAACAGAACTATCTGCCCCAGAATCAGAGATGAGAGGCCACGTGGCTAGAAATGTCACTGTTCTCATGATTTACTCTTTGTGTGGCACTCCTGGCTCTAGGCTCTTCACAGACAGGCACAGTGTTTTCTCTGTGAGGCTAAACTTGGGATCTGCAGCCCAAGACTACTACACGTCTATCTAGGCTCATCATGGCCACTGTGACTTGGGCTTGCATGGCCTGGCAAATAGCCCCAATACTCACCACACCCTGGTTGGGTGCACTGTGTCATGCTTCATCGTACGCCCAGCACATGGGTCCCTGTTTTTCCCCAGGTGCCAGGTGTGACAAGCGCATTGTCCAACCAAACCCACCAGTCTAAACCAAACCCCTCCTCCTTTTCTATTTGACTTTCATATGATTATTTTCTGGGATAAGTAATCCATTTAAATTTTTCAAAATTTAAAAGGCACCAAAATATGTGCTATATAAAAACAAAAACAAAAAACTCCTCTTACCCCTACACATAGCTCCTTAGTTCCCCTTCTGGGAGATGACCAAGCAAAATTCTTTTTTTTTTTTGTGTGGTACTGGGGATTGAACCCAGGGGCATTCTACCTCCGAGCTACACCCCCAGCCCTATTTTATTTTTTATTTCGAAACAGGGTCTCATTAAGTTATGGAGGGCCTTGCTAAATTGCTGAGGCTGGCTGTGAACCTGTGATCCTCCTGTCTCAGCCTCCCAAGTACTGGGATTACAAGCATGCAAAGCAAATGTCCTTTTAGCAAAACCCTGTTTCAAAATAAAAAGGGGCTGGGCGTGGTGGCGCACGCTTGTAATCCCAGTACTTGTGAGGCTGAGACAGGAGGATCCGGGTTCGCGGCCAGCCTCAGCTACTTAGTGAGGCCTCCGCAACTTCGTGAGACCCGGTTCCAAAATAAAGGATAAAAAATAGGGCCAGGGGTATAGCTTGGAGGTAAACGCCCCTGGGTTCAATCCCCAGTACCGAAAAAAAAAAAAGATCAAAATAAAAAGGGCTGAGGGTGTAGCTTGAAGAAAGAGTATCCTGGGTTCAGTCCCCAGAACAAAACAAAACAAAACCAATTAAACTTAGTTTGGTCCTCCCCTTACAAAAATCATAAGCATTCAGGGCAACAACTAATGTAAAAAAAAATGGAAGCCAGGCGTGGTGGCGCACGCTTGTAATCCCAGTACTTGGGAGGCTGAGACAGGAGGATCACAGGTTCACAGCCAGCCTCAGCAATTTAGCAAGGCCCTCCACAACTTAATGAGACCCTGTTTCAAAGTAAAGAATAAAAAATAGGGCTGGGGGTGTAGCTCGGAGGTAGAATGCCCCTGGGTTCAATCCC
Organism: Glis glis; assembly: GCA_004027185.1. Classification (NCBI taxonomy): domain Eukaryota; kingdom Metazoa; phylum Chordata; class Mammalia; order Rodentia; family Gliridae; genus Glis; species Glis glis. The sequence continues at coordinate 19,538 of PVJS01027698.1, forward strand.
CAGTACTGCAAAAAAAAAAAAAAAAAAAGGAACACACACATAAATATAAACTGAGACACTCATCCAGAATTGCTCAGGTAAAGGCCAAGAAGTCCTGGTCCACACCCAGCTCAACAGCTGTGTGTTGACATATATCAACTGTGTGTACCATAACCCCACCTCCAAATCTAGACTAAGGCCAAAGTCCTCCTGTGGGCCTGATGACCTGCAGGCTTACCCAGCCACAGGGACTGACAGGGCCCATCCCAGCAAAGGTGAGTCAGCTGAGCAAGGGCGGGCACCACCCTTCCGAGAGCAGGAACCCAGCTGGTACAAGGCCACCCCATTCCAGGGAGTGGAACAGACTATCAGCAGTGGCTGGAGAAGGACACACAGCAGCACCTGACCTACAGGTAAGTGTGGGGGCCTTACTGGCTGGGATAGGGATGAGTGAGATCTCCACTCACCCCATCTCCTTCCCTCTGGGACTTCCCGGGCAGTTTCCTTTCAACATGCTTCACTCTGAAGGTGAAGTGTGAATTAGAGTTTCCTCGTCTGACTCTGGCCCTGGCCCAGGTTTGAGGGTTGAGTGATTTTCTGTACTGCTCCCAGCTTCTACCCTTGCCCCTAGACTATTCCCCAAACATCAGGCAGGGGGTCTGTTCAAATTAAGTTGGACCATTGCTCTCACTGCTCACTACAAGGGTCCCAGGAGGTGGTACCCACACTTTGCTTCTTAAAGAGAGCCCTTGGTGGCACAGGCCCAGCTGAAGACAGAGGCTGTGGGCAGGTAGAGTCTGTTTTCCATAAAGAACAGAGAGCTCAGGCCTCCTCTGGTTACTTCTTTGTCTGAAGCTGTTTCTATAAACTACCTCCCTGCTACAGCAAGGAAAAACCTGCTGGAAACTGGGCCAGCAGCTTTACCTCTCTAAGTGTCCTCATCAGGGGGCTGGAAATAGCCCAGTTGGGACAAGGGAATGAGGGAACAGAAATGAGGACTCAGGACATGCCCTCCACACAACAGGGTTGCAGGAACAGGGCTAAGGATGAGCCTGCTGTACATTGGGCTGTCCTCCATCAGCACTTCTCTCTTGGGTTCCTGTCCCTCAGTCTCCAAACACCAGCCAGGGGGGCCTTATACATGAAGATTAGACCATGGCACATACTCTGCTGCTCAAAACTCCTCAGTGGCTCCCATCTCACTGGAGGAAATGCTGAAGTCCTCACCAAGAACTATAGGATCTGGTGCCTCTTACCTCTTCTCCAACTTCCTCCCCTCCACTTCCCCTTTGAACAGCCGGCTTCAGTGGTCAGAGGTTCTTAAACACAGCAGGCACTCTCATCCCAGGGCTGTGCAGTGGCTGTGCCCTCAGACTACAATGCTCTTCCTCACCCACCCCTTTAGGCCTTTACTTAAATGCTCCCATCCCTACAGTGAGGCTCTTCTGGACCTCCTGACACTCTACTCTCCATCTTGCTTTATTTTCTCCCCAGCGCTTCCCACCACCTAATACAGTCTATGAAGTCATGGAGGTTTTTATTTCAGTTCCTCACTAAAAAGCACCTTCCTGAGGACTGATTCTTCTTTAGTTCACTGCCTTATTGCTGGTGTCTAGAATAGTATTTGGACTTAGCAGGCGCTCAGTAAATATGGGTTGGGTGAATGTACAGCTAACTATTATTGAATGCCTATTATATAGCCAGGCATGCCTGTAATCCCAGTACTTGGGAGGCTGAGACAGGAGGATCACAGGTTTCAAGCCAGTCTTAGCAAGTAGTGAGACTCTCAGCAACCTAGCAAGATCCTGTTTCAAAACAAAAAATTAAAAGGGTTATGGATACATCAAGTAGAAGAGAAGAGACTCCAATGGAGTGATAGAGGGGATTTAGGGAGGGAGGAGGGGGATTGAAGAACTAGAGTGTAAGAGTTGAGATATGCAACATATGTATACAAAATTACCAATTCCAATCTCAAAGACATCTTTGGGGAGGGGGACCTGGAGAGAAGTGCTCCAAGAGTTGTGTACATGTTTCTTTTAGTGTGTGTGTGGTACTGAGGATTGAATCCAGAGGCATTCTCAGAGCCACATTCCCTACCTTTTTGTTTTGTTTTGTAACAGGGTCTTGCTAGGTTGTTGAGAATTTCACTAGGTTGCTGAGGCTGTCCTTGAATCTGTGAGCTGCTTGTCTCAGCCTCTCAAATACTGGGATTACAGACGTGCGCCACCATGAATGGTTGTACATGTATGTTTCTATCACTCTATACCTCAGTATGATGTATAATTACAATGCACCAAATAAAGTAAAAAAAAATTATAGCCAAAATGAGGAAACTGCAACTCAGAAAGTTAGTCATGTGACTGATAATTAAATACTCTGCTAAGTCAAAAACAAAAGGGGGAGCAAAGGGGGTATAGCTTGGAGGCAGAACGCTCCGGGTTCAATCCCTAGTACCGTAAAAGAGAGAGAGAAAAAAAAAGAATGCCTATCATGTGTTAGGTACTATGCTAAATGTTTTTCAAACATATCTCTTAAAAAATCTCCTAATCCCCCTGATACCTCGGTAAGGCAAGAACTATTAGTCATATTACAAAAGAAATGAGAGGCAAAAGGGACTTGCTCATGCTCTGCTCACAAAGTCGGAGTCAGGAAGTCTGAGCCTGGTCCAGCCTCCCTCCAAAGTCCTGGCTCCTGCCCTACCCCCCTGGGCCTTGATGGAAACATCTACATTTCTTGAAGTTCACAGCTTTTCCCCAGCAGGCAGTACAGCCCTGAGAGGAGGAGGGGTACATGCCCATGGCCTAGCAACTGTCTTTTCCTCTGAGACTCACCAGAACCCTGAACTAATTTGGCCATCCAGGAGCTATTCCTCCTCTACACACTCCACACTTCCCTCCCACAGTATCTTTTGAAGGATGATGAGTTGTCCAGAGGAACATGTGGCAGTCCCAGAGTTTCAGCTCTCTGGAAGAAAGTGTTCAAAGATGGGGACCAAAGACCCCTTTGCAGCCCTGCTGAAACCTCTGATTGCTGGTTTGCTGTATTATTATTGCTTATAATATCAAGAAGTACAGAAGCTCAGGGATGGAAATCTGGAAAGTGCTGAGGGAAAGGAAAATTCCTCTGTGAGACAAGGATTAGATGGGTTCTGATCCTTTCAGGGGAACCAATTACTTGCAGAAACCATTAGCATAGAACTGAGCAAACTCTTCCATTTTCAGATTGTAGGAGCCACACAGCCTTTTAGTCTACCTCATTAGGGCTGTGTTTTTCTTCTCTCTTTTAGGCCCAGAGTTATTCTCTTTTTTTTTTTTGCGGTACCGGGGATTGAACGCAGGGGCATTCTACCTCTGCACTACACCCCCGGCCCTATTTTTTTATACTTTATTTTGAAACCGGGTCTCACGAAGTTGCGAGGGCCTCACTAGTTAGAGAGAGAGAGAGAGAGAGAGAGAGAGAGAGCGCGCTGAGGCTGGCCGTAAACCCGGATGCTCCGGTCTCCAGGTCTCCACCTCGCAAAGTACTGGGATTACAAGCATGCGCCACCACGCCCGGCTCCAGAGTTATTCTTCAAAGGACTTTCTACCAATTAATTGTAAACACAGGTGGGAATGGGAAGAAAGACTGTCTAGATTTTCAGGCATTCTCTTCCCTCTGTGCTTCTCCACTCCTTTAAGCGGTAACTGGACACCTGCTGTGTGCCAGGCACTGTGCTCACCACTGGAGATTCACAAATGAGTGACATCCCCTGACCAGTGAGGATGACAAACAAATATAGTACAGTGGTATTCCAGCCCAGGAAATGCATAAGGCCTTGCTCATAGTAGGTGCTTAATACATGTGTGGAATGAATGACGAATAGGTGAATATAGGAGCTTCTGTGGTCTAGAGAAAGGAGGCTGGCCATTCTCTGCGGGTATGGGTGGGTGTGGGATTTGGGGGGAGGCATAGAATTGAAGAGTTCACCAGGTAAAGAGAAGGAGGAAGGTGTGAATGGCAATCAAGACAGAGGGTACAGCACCTGCAAGCAGAAGGCAGAGCTAGCAGCTTGTTTCAGGTCCAGAAGCAGTTTGGAATGAATGAAATGCATGGTGAATGGGTGAGGAGGTGAGATTTGGGGACACTACCAGGATCTAGGTTATGAAAATTTTAATCCCAGGTTGAAGTTTGAGATTCATTCTGACAAGAAAAACAGGGTATGACTTCAAAAGGAGGAAAAGACAGGAAACACGCTAACAGCCCGATTTCTGGTTCAGCCCATGGGTGAATTTGGTGAGGCCATAGTGGAGGGAAAGCATAGCACAATGGGAGAGGGGGGTTCAGAATACTCTTCAGGAGGCCATCTACGGAAGGGAGCTGGACTCTCAGGTCTGGACCCTATTCTGGGTACAGCACACTTCACTCTCACTGGCTTGAACTTTTTTCCATCCTTGGAGGCTAGGTAAGGGTCGTCTACCTTCCTTCAGAGAGGGTTTCCCTAGCCTTTTCCATACACTTCACAGACCTAAATGCCCGAGTCCCTTAGAACGGGCGGTGGGACTGATTTCGTTGTGGGAGTGATCTGCCCAGTCAGGTGCAAGTCCTTTTCCATGGGCACAGGAGCCCGCTCATCCCGTCATTGATGGGTGGTGCCTGAGGCGAATCTGCGTGTGTGTGTGTGTGTGTGTGTGTGTGTGTGTGTGTGTGTTTGGGGGGGGTGTCACGACGGGCAGGAAATACTCAGGGACTTGAAGGCGCTTCTGGAACCAAGAGACCTCCTTTTCATACCAGCATCAAGCAGCGGGAGTCGGGCCTGTAGACTCAGCGCTCCTCTCCGCCCGGCTTTGCCTCTGTAAGAATCTCCCAAGTCAGGAAGGGGTGGCTCAACCGCGCCCGCTCCTGCGGAGCACACAGTAGCGTTGGGAGGCCAGGCTGTGGACGCCCGGGACACTCGCCCGCTTGAAAGCTCGTGACACGCGCAGCCTCCAGTCCAGTCGCGAGGGGACGCAGAGCCCGACCTAGCCTCCCCATCTCTTGCGCCGCTGCTTTACCTGATCTCTCTGTGGATGCCGCCAGTCACGGGCGCCTGGGAAAGCTTGAGGCCGGTGGCTCTAATAACCACCTGACCAACCACCTACGCGGCCAAGAGGCCGCCATTTTCCACTCCGCAGCCGCGGGGCATCTTGGGAACCTCCCTCAGCCGGCAGCGGCGAGACGCATGCGCTGTGGACACTGCTGCGCGGCCTGGCGGGTTTCTGCGCAGGCGCTGTAGAGGCGGAAGACTTACGAGTCCAGAGCCGCTAGGAGGCGGAAATGGGGGGCAACTTCGAGAAAATGGAACGGTGTGACTGATGGACAGGCACAGGCCGGGTGTGGAGGGCGCGCCCCAGCGACCGTAGGGCCTCTCTGTGGTGGCCCCCCTGCGTGAAGTTTGCGCCTCGTTGCTCCCATTTCCCACAGCCAGAGAAACTGAGGCTGAGAGAAGGGGCGGGGCCGTCCTGAGGTTATATCCTAGGCGATGGTTTCCCCTTGGTAAAAATATATCAGTAAAAGTGGGCATGGTGGTGCATGCCTGTAAACCCAGTACTTGGGAAGCTAAGATAGGAGGATCGCAGTATCAAGGACAACCTCAGCAATTTAGTAAGTCCCTCAGTAACTTGGCAAGATCCTGTTTCAAAATAAAAAGTAAAAAGGGTCAGGGATGTAGCTCGGAAATAGAATGCCCCTGGGTTCAATCCCAGTACAATAAATAAATAATAAAAATAAGACGTTTTTGTCTATAAAGGGGTGGGGGGAACGAAAGTGAGCTAGAATAAAAGAATAAAAGAACGCATTTCCCTTTGTAAAAGCTCAGATGGATTACATTGATCATGCTTGTAGCTAATTTACAAGAAAGTTTAGATTTAATAAAAGGCAATATTCAACTGAACTTTGCAACAGTTTCTGTTTGACATCTTTTTTTTTTTTTTTTTTTGCGGTACCGGGGATTGAACGCAGGGGCGTTCTTCCTCCGCGCTACACCCCCGGCCCTATTTTTTATACTTTATTTTGAAACCGGATCTCACGAAGTTGCGGAGGGCCTCACTAAGGAGAGAGAGAGACAGAGAGAGAGAGACAGAGAGAGAGAGACAGAGAGAGAGCTGAGGCTGGCCGCGAACCCGGATCCTCCGGTCTCTGCCTCCCAAAGTACTGGGATTACAAGCGTGCGCCACCACGCCCGGCTTCTAAGTATATTTATATACAATTGCCCAGTCAATAACAGCTCTAAATGCAGGCAAACATGGGTGTGCTGTTGTGATGACTCACCTGTGGTCAACAAGGTCCATAGTGATTTTCCAAAATGTGAAGAAAAGCAGGTATAACTTCTCTTGATTAACCTAGTGAAAGGTCAAAACTCTGAAGAGCAAGCTGCCCCACCCCTGACTCTTAAGACCCCTAGACTAAGCCAGCTCTACTAGAAACACAGCCTCGCCCCTGCCCTAGGGCGGGCTACTCCAGGAACTAGCTAAACCAGTAGTAGATAAGAGAGGATCACGATAAACAATTGTAGGAATTGGTTACTGATGTCTAACAGAAT
>PVJS01027699.1:0-26065 GCA_004027185.1 Glis glis
TCCTCCTCCTCCTCCTTGTACTGGGGATTGAATCCCGGGGCATTCTGCCTCTGAGCTGTACCCCCAGCCCCATTTTTTTTTAAATTTTGAAACAGGGTCTCCCTAAGTTGCTGAGGGCCTTGCTAAGTTGCTGAGGTTGGCCTTAAACCTGCGATCCTCCTGCCTCAGTCTCCCAAGTACTGGGATTATAGGTGTGCACCACCACACCTGGCTTCATTTTAAAGGTGGACCTGTAGTCAGATATGTCTGGATCCAGAAAAAGCAACAAGCCTTAGCTGTTGCATCTTGAGGGAGGTTGGAGGTACTGGTTGAACAGGAATTCTGTCCTAAGGGTAGTAAGAATGTGGACAAACTGAATCAGGGAGTGGCAATTCTGGCACACCCAAAGGCAAAGTCAGGTAACTGGAAATATGGCTTCACTCATCCAGAAGGGGTAGAGCTGCTTGAGCCAAGGACTGAGCGCAGCAGGGGGCCCTGGTTAACGTGGGTCTCTGGGGTCTTCTATGACTGGATTTTGAGATGATTGCTGACATCCTTAAAAGTAATTTGAAAAGTTGCTATTATTACCTTCCCAGACCACTGTAATTTACACCGTACAAAATAGGAGTGTTGGGGAGCATATGCCTTGCACGGTCCGTGTGTTGGAAATGACTAGAGCCAGCCAGCTTACATTTCGGAACAAGTTTGTCTACATGGAGCTCAAGGTTAAAGTCAAGGGTTTCAATCACAGTCTCCCCCCATTAGACAAAAATCCGCCTAGTTTTCCTGCACTTAGCTTCTGAAAGTGGCCACTCAACAACTTTGTTTAGCGAGTTGTCACCTCATTGTGTCTAATGGGCCCCCTTCCCGAGTTTTCTCCTAAAGTGACATCATTTTGTGCTTGTATGTTTGCACGTGTCTATGCATATTTACACGCATGAGCAGTGTGGAGATGCACATGTATGTGTATAAACATATACTCTACGCATAGGCTTTTTTTCACAAGAGCTCAACTTCCTTCTTCATGGGTGATAAAAATTAGATCATCTTTATTAATATCATCAGATTTTGTGAAGCCTCAGTATTTCTCTCCTTTTATATATTATGTTTTATTATATGTTGCAGTTTATGTAACAAGTTATCATGTATGTGTGGAATAATATAACATAGCTCACAGGGATACATAATTGATAACCTAATTTTTAAAGTAACCTAGGGTCTACATTGTGCCCACTGACCCTTATTTCCATGAGATAAGCTAAAGAGTAGTTTTGAAAAACTTCCATTTCAATTAAAATGTCTTGAAATAATAACACAAAAAAGAGGAAAAGACAAACTATGAAATAATTCTGATGTAATTAATGGGGGGACATATTACTGTATACTTTATTAAAAGACATACATATACAATAGTCTTTTTTATATTGCTTTATAAAACACAAATATTTTGATATGCTTTATACATCTCCCCCTGTATTTTTTGGTAGCTCTACTTTCTAGGCTGGGAAAATGAGCTCTCATTTGGGTTGTGAGCTTCACTTAAAATGTAACTCTGTGTCAGTTTATCGGAATTCTTAATGTGAAATATAAGGTAATAACAAAAATATATCAAATATGTTATAGTTCAGAGGTTCAGAGGCAAAGTTTATGTTTAAGAGGATTGTTTGTTTGTTTTGTACTGAGGATTGAACCCAGGGGCGTTCTACCTCTGAGTTATACCTCCAAACCCTTTAATTTTTTATTTTGAAATTAGGCCTCGCTAAGTTGCTGAGGGTCTTGCTAAGTTGCTGAGACTGGCTTCAAACTTGTGATCCTCCTGTCTCAGCTTCCCAAGTACTGGGGTTTTGGCTTGTGCCACCATGCCTAGCTAAGAGGTTTTTTCGAATACTCCTCCAACCCATTTTTTTCCCACTTTGCATTAGTGTGTTATTTGCCTTAGGTTTTCCCAAAGTTTTATATTGTTAAAAGAATATTATGCATATATATATATATATATATATATATATAACCTTTTTATTACCCCCACAATTGATTTTCTTTTTCCTCCAAACTCCTCCCCCAGAAGCTATTAAAAAGTTCTGCAAGTTCATGGATTACCAGGGAAAGCTGTTATTCAATTAGCAAGCCAGCTGACTTCCGAAATAGATTCTCAGCTAATGTATTCCATTAAGAAGCCAGTCAGATCGACAAGCTAAATTTTCTCTAAAATGTTCACTAAAATAACTCTTCCAGGAAGTAAGAGGTATTAGTCAGACATACATCTTATCATGAAGAAACAGAATTTATCGCTTAGTTCCCCCTAATTGCTACATAGTGCCTTTTATTATTAAAAACAAAACAAAACAGAAAAACTAAAACCCAAATCCAGGATGGTGGATTTCTTTAGCCGCTTTCTACCACTCCCTGTCTTTGGGGCAGCGCTGCTAAGCCCCCGCACTCTTCCTAATGCATCTGTAGTCCTAGTGCATGAGGACACAGGGGCCGCCGGGAAAAAGATGGCATTTTCCCCCATTTTTTAAATGCTTGCACTTCTTCTGTTTCTTGAAAATACTAGAAAGAGGAAATTAACACTACTTGCCCATTGGCTACAACCAACTTCCTAAATGAAAATATTTCTTTTTTTCAAAATCATGTGTTTGGTGGCTCCCCAGCCAGTGGCAGTCCTGTTTTCTTTATGAGTGTGGATTTAAGAAGTCTCCATGGACCAAAGGTTATTGGCAAGTGCAATTATAAACATGGCAGCCCTATAGTCAAATTATAGAACATGCTACAAACGGAAATATCCTCTACAGAATACAATCCCCAAGTCCTGGTTGTAACCTACAGCATATGCAATCATGTTAAAGATACAATTATAGCTGATTGTAATGTGATTGTATCTGTCAAAACAATATGTCCCGGCAAAGCCTGAGAAAAATGGAATGTTTTAGGCTACGGAGCATGTTGGGATTTACACACGTGGCTAATTGGCTGGTGGTTGTGCACAAGGAGCAGAGTTTAGGAGTCCTTGGAAGAAACAAATCTGCTTCTAGGTGACCTTGAATTCAAGTTTCAACTTCCTTTGGGAACCTGGTGTATTGTGTAGGCATTTTCAAATTTCTTCCCCAACTCTTCTCTGAAAGTATCTTTAAAAACTCAGCAGAAAAAAATGGCCAATAGATACAAGAAAATATGTTCAACATCATTAGCAATCAGGGAGAGATGCAACTCAAAACTACACTGAGATTCCATCTAACCCCAATCAGAATAGCAGTCATCAAGAAGTCAAACAGCAGTAAATGGTGGCGAGGAGGTAGGGAAATAGGAACTCTTCTACACTGTCGGTGAGAGTGCCAACTAGTTTAGCCGCTATGGAGATCAGTGTGGAGATTCCTCAGAAAACTGGGAATGGATCCACCATATGATCCCACTATACCACTACTGGGTATCATACCAAAGGGACTGAAACCAGAAAACTACAGTAATATATGCATACCCATGTTTATAGCAGCACAATTCACAATAGCCAAATTATGAAACCAACCTAGGTGTCCATCCACAGATGAATGGATTACAAAAATATGGGAAATACACATAACGGAATTCTACTCAGCAATAAAGAAGAGCAAAATTATGTCATTTGCAAGAAAATGGAAGGACCTGGAGAACATTATGTTAAGTGAGATTAGCCAGGCACAGAAAGTGAAGGGTCATATGTTTTCTCTACTATGTGCAAGCTAGGGAGTAACTGGGATACCGGAGGGACTCCAGATAATGGAAGAGAAACCTCAGTGGAGCCAGGGAGGTGGACTAAGGGAAGGGGAGGGGGAAGAGTGAGGTTCATTGAAGGAATTACTACCATCGACTATATGTATATATTTGAAAATACCAATGTCGATCTCAGTACTCTGTACTGGGAAGGGGGGAAATGGGGAGGTGGAGGGGGGCCCACCAAATGCTGTGTGCATGCATGTCACTCAACATGATTTGCATTATGATGTGAGATTATAATGCACCAATAAAAGCCTATATAAAAAAACTCAGCAGAACACAAAATAACAGGGGCTCATCTGGGTGACCAAGTGAATCCCAAGCAGAAGGGAGGCAGAACTGATGGCCCGGGTCATGGCACCTGTCTACTCTCTCTTCTCTATAGAAGAAAGAGTTTCAATAGGTTTAACCACACAATTTACCCTGAGTAATTTATCCACGGCAGGGGTCAGGATATTTAACACAAAGTTGGCCTACGGTGAATGATTCCAGCTTACCTTAATTTCCCTCTCTTTACTTATCTATTGAAGGAAGGGCTAATAAACAATAAAATTACAGGAGTGGACAAGAGGAAGGAAATGCACAAGTCAAGCTCAAGCAAATAACCACCTCTCAAGTAATCAAAAGTTGGCTATAATTAGAAGCGAAGACAAATGTGTCCTTCACCAAGCAAGCATGCAAGGGGCAGATGAAATCAAACGTGTTTTTCCAAGCTCTTCCCTCCCTCGTAGAGGCTGACTGTGAACAGATGACTCTCTTTTAATGTATATCCTTGTGAACGCCCGCTGGCCTTCCCGGTCCAGGCATCAGCATCCTGTAAATGGGAACAATGAGACTCTACTACAATCTTTGTGAACTGTGAGTTCCAAACAAGATTTCAGTCGATGCCTTGTTCTGAAAACTTCCTTTTTCTATCAGCGTTGCTGCGCCTGCCAAGAGTGACATAACCTTGGAGTTATTTGTTACATTTCCCAATGAACAAACCCAGCTTGTTAAGGAAACAGGCAGCTTATTTCATTAGCAAGGAGGACAATGGGAGACTCAGAGCTCAGCCTGGACCGGTGGCCCCAAGCAGTCCTTGGTTCTGCAGTTTCCCTCATTTTAGAAACAATCCAGTATTTTCACTGTGCAGCCAGGCTGAGGTCACTTCTGAACACTCTTAGGACAGCTTGCACCGTCTGCCCCAGGTGACATTGGTGCTGAGGTCCCCAGCACAGCCCAGACCGCCAAACCCTACCCGCTCATGGGGATCGCCCTGGCCGGGGACAGTCATCTTTCATGGAGCAGGTTGGTTGGTCATGAAATAAGACCTTGCCAGCAACGGATATTTACTCCTTTGTGATTATAAAATTAACACATGTTTACTGAAGACAATGCAAAATTTCCCTGAAGACTTAAAACCAAGTCACTGTTGTACCCACATGTGAACAGGTGTGCTCATCCAATTATCCCACGAGAATAACAAGTATATTACATATGTGGATTGATTCATGACAGCAAGTGAACTATTTATAAAAAGACCCAATACCTGTCACCCTCATAATATTTATAAATTTAACATTATATATAGATAGACTATATATATAGACTTATATATGTATATAAGACATATTATATATATATATATATATATATATATATATATATATATGTATATAAGAACTACACACACACAATGTGAAAGGTGGTTTCATCTAGAAAACACCATAGGAAACCCTTTATTTGGAGAAGGCTTGCTGTGTGAAAGCAACACATGAAATGGGTACTTTCTGCTTTTCTTTTAAAAGGTGTATGATAATACTGCTTTTCAGGTTCACTTTATTTTTTGTTTTTATTTTATTTTACTTGGTACTGGGGATTGAACCCAGTGACATTCTACTTCTGAGCTACACTACCAGCCCGTTTTATTTTTTATTTTGAAGCAGGGTCTCTCTAAATGGCTGAGTTGGGATCAAACCTGTGATCCTTCTGTGTCAGCCTCCCAAGTACTGGTTACAGGTGCCACCACACCTGCCTAAATTAATTTTATTTTTGAATAGGTAATATTGGCATGTCACCCAAAGAAAAGTATATAGAAGGGTATATTTAAAAAACCCCTGCTTCCATTCCAATCTCTGCCCATTATACCGCTTTGCCCCCATAAGAAACTGCCTTTATTAGTTTCAGGTGTACATTTTGTTTTTCTTTATGCAAATGTTAGCACACATGGATATGTTTTCTTATTTTATTCCTGTTTTACATAAATGATAGCTTGCTATATTAACCTGGACACCCTGCAAGCTCCTGCGGATCTTTCTAGATAAGTGTACAGAGAACATCCTTCGTTTCTACCACTGCGTGTGGAAGCATCATGGTTTATACTCACCTACAGAATTCCCACACAATACTTTGAGATTATAAACAACACTGCCACAATCGCCATGTGCAAATGTCATTTTGTGTGTTCATGTCATTTTGAACATGTGAAGCTATGCCTATAGGATGCATTCCCAGAAATGGAGTTGCTGGGCCAAAGAGTAAATTTATCTGTAATTTGAAAAATGTGGAGAGATTTCACATCTTGAAATTCCACTTGAAATAAAGACAGCTTTCTTCAATACTGGCGACATTCTGAGCTATCAAGTACCTAAACTATTGTCCTTCTAGTGCCTGAGAAATTGTATCTCACCGTACTTCCCCTTTGGAAACTTAGTCTTTGTTTATCATTGTAGTTTCATTTTTATGTTCAGCTCAACCTATGAGAGGCTGAGCATATTTTTTTACAAGTTTTTGAATGTTGGGGTCCTTTTCTAGAATACTTATTCTGATCTCTGCTGGTTTTCCCACTGGGTTCTTCCCTCTCCTGATGTTTTATAGCTCATTATACATTACAGAAATTAGTCCTTTGTGATATGAGTTGCAATTTAAAAAGTATTGTGTGATCCCTCTCACATAAAGATATTTTAATTTTCACTGACACCTAGTAATTGCACATATTTATGAAATGCAGAGTGACATTTCAATACATGTAGACAACAGGCAATTTTAAAAATATTTTGTGATCCCTCTCACTTAGATATATTTTAATTTTCATTGACACCTAGTAATTTTGCATAGTTATGAGATGCAGGGTGACATTTCAATGAATCTGTATGTATGACGTGTAAAGGTCAGAGTAGGGTAACTGCATATCTACCTCCTCAGACTTGCATCCTTTCTCTGTGTCAGGAGCATTCAAGTTCTCTCTCCTAGCTGGAAATACTCACATTGTTGTTGCCCTCATCGCTCTCCTGGTCTGAGCCGGGCATTAGAAGTCGTCCCTCCTGGGCCAGCCGCACCTGCAATCCCTCTTCCTTGTTACCTGGACTGCTCGCTTAGCATTTCCTCCCCGTGGATCATTCTTTGCTTCCATTTGTGTTTTGCGTAGGTTTTGTTTTATTTTGCTTGCACACTTATTTCAGAGTTTTAGGTGGTCAAACTCATCAGTGTACCCCCCTCCCTTCCAAAATTAAATTTTTGTTTACTAAAATTCTGTACAGTAGAACATGTTAACTATGCCTCCTTTACACATATCCTCACAGTGTAAGGCACTTTGGATGAAAGATAATGCTATCTCATCCCACGGGAAGCGTGGCAAATCTCTAACTCATTTAAAGTTGAATATCGTGTTTCCTCTTGAAATGGAAACTTGAATACTATGTGCCCTTGGGATTTGACTCTTTCCATGTCTAATTCCACATATACAACATGAGACTTTTTACAATCACAAATATTTGATGAATTGATAGCACTTTTGCATTATGAAGATAGACATCTCCACATCAATTATGAATGGTCTAAAATAGTTCCTTTGGAAGGATTTTGCTCAGAATTTCCTATATTGAATTCACTGCAGAGGGCCGTCTGGGGGTGGTGTGGACACGTCTCCTGTATTCAGAGTAGGACAGCTACTGTGGATGGAGATGGTGACCACAGGCATTGATTTGATCCTCTCGTCTCATTACATTCAGTCCTGGGCTGGTAATAACTTGGGGTCAGGAGCAGTTTGGAGCCCTGCCCTCTGCTCCGGGCAGCCGGTACAGTAGTGTGTGCTGGTACTCATGATAACATCTAACAGTGGGCCTGCTCAGCCTCAGCTGCCTGGGGTGGAGTTGTAAATACGCCTGACACCCTGCCCTTCTGGAGTGTTTAGAACGGCTCTATCATTTATGAGCTAGTATTTCTACTACACCCGGCGGGTGGATTCAGAGTTAAGCTTCAAGGCTCCGACTCTAATTGGAGAAGTCGCTGGTAAGTTCCCACAGCATTGCAGTGACAGCCCGCTCGCCTGGGTAGCTCCATCCTGGGAGACCTGCCCCTGAGGATCACGTGTCTTTGGACTGACTCCATGGAGTTGGATTTTTCCTTGTTTGTCTCAGAGGAGACACTGTGCCGTTCCGGTTTCCTATTTTGACAAGGGGACAATAAATGCTGACAGGAAGCCAAGTTGTAACTGCTTCTTACACGAGAAGAAAGTCCTCATCTTCAGCGCATTGTGTGAGTTACACATTTTAAATTACATGGAAAAAGCATGTCTACCACAGTTGTATCCCTGGATCTCCTCTATCACCCTCAAGTAGATTTAATCATTCCTCATTTATAAAAAAATAAAAATACATTACCGCCCAAGGCATATGTGGAAAATCTCCACTACATATAACTCTCCTACAATTTTTTCCACTGTGAATTCTTTATGTCTTCATGTTAGTTAACCAATATGACTTCAACCCATGCTTATTCTTTTCTTTCTACGGCCTCGACAAATCTTCTCCCATGCTTGTTATTTGTGAATTATTTTGTTTTATTTTGATGAACTATATACCAGGCTCTATTAGGTTCAGTTTAGCTTTTGGTACTGATTTAGAGAACAAAATATAGCTCCTTAGAGTGCTTACAATCAGTGGGGGAAACTCTGTAGAAAGAAGCAATAGTATACAGGAGTTCGGTGAGGTAGACATTAGAAAATAATTAGTTACTATAGTGATACCTGCAGACCCATGTCTACTGCAGCACAATTCACAACGGCCAAATTATGGAACCAATCTAGGTGTCTGTCAACAGATAGATGGATAAAGAAAATGTGGTCTAATCACACAATGGAATTTTATCCAGCCATAAAGAAAAACAAAATGCTGTCATTTGCAGGAAAGTAAATGGAACTAGAGAATATTGTGCTCAGTGAGATCAGCCAGTCTTAGAAAGTCAAGGGTTGTATGTTCTCTCTCACATATGGATGCTAGAAAGAAATAGGAAATAAAAGAGACTTTAGGTAAATGAGGAGGGAGACTGGTCGAATCGTGGAAGGGTCTGGGGGATGGAAGAGGGGAGGGGAAAAGGAGACTTGAGGAAGGAAAGAGTTCAAGTCCCTGCCATTCTTGCTGATCCCCACCCCCCGGGAAGGAGGAGGGGAGAGGGTGGGATGTAGAGTGGACACACCCAGTGCTGTGGGCAGGTAGGTGCTCAACAATTTGAATCTCATTGTGATGCAACATTACATTGCAGTGATAAAAAGCCCTAAAAATAGAAGTCATGTCTTATTATTGGGTTGAAGCCATTTGTTCCCGGATTATTTTCTTGACTATTCTGCAGTTGTCAGAAACTGACTGACCAAAGCGTAAGGTACCTGGCTGCCGGGGCCTGGCCGGCCACGCGGCTCCTGGGTACTTCACTCTGGGCTTTTGCGACGATGCTGGAGGCCGACTGACCAGCAGCCTCCGCCCTGGCAGCTGGGAACCCTCCCTAATATGGAGACTACACTCGCTTGCCAGGCACATTTTAAACACGTTATCACATCTTTATTTCTACTTGTGCATGCTCGACATTCCTAAGGCCTGGGCAACTGTTCTTGGTTGCCTTTATTTTGTATGTAACTAATACTTGCTTATTTTATAGTGTCTTTTTCTCTTGTCCATTGGGGAGTATTTTTTTTCTTTTTTTTGTGGTGCTGGGGATGAAACCCAGGGGCATTCTATCTCTGAGCTATATCCCCAGCCCTATTTTTTATTCTTTATTTTGAAACAGGGTCTCACTAAGTTGCAGAGGGCCTCACTAAGTAGCTGAGGCTGGCCGTAAACCCGGATCCTCCTGTCTCAGCCTCCCAAGTACTGGGATTACAAGCGTGCACCACCATGCCCGGCTTGGGGGGGGGTATGTTTTAATGAAATGAAGGAGGCCTTAGGTGCTTATGACAGAGGAATTGAATCAATCCTATTCAGTGCTGTGTGGACTTCTTGGGGGTTAGGGATGCTGTGTGAATTTCTTAGGGGGTCAGGGGTACTGTGTGGATTTCTTGGGGGTCAAGGGTGCTGTGTGGATTTCTTGTGAGGGTCAGAGGCACTGTGTGGATTTCTTGTGGGTCAGAGGTACTATGTGGATTTCTTGGGGGACAGCCGGCAGCAGGAGGAAGCACTAATCCAACATGAGACTTATGGGCATAGATACAGTGGACACAGCGCCAGGGAGGGGGGCACAGAGATGAGTTCCAAGAGGCAGGTCATGAATAGAAAGGGCCTTGTGCACCCTGTCAGGACTCTGACACTTAGTCTGGGTTGGAAGGACTGGCATTGGAACGTTCTAAGCTCATGAGTAAAGTGCCTGCTTTGAATTTTTTTGGTCATTTGGTACCATCGGGGTAAGAGGAAGCAGGAAGAGCAATTTTTGAGCCTGTGGCCATTGTTTGAGACAGACATGACCTTGGCTTGTACCAGTGTGGGGTGCGGAGTGGATGAGGACTGGCTCTGGATCTATCTATACTGTAGGTTGAGATGTGAGGATGTATCTACAAACTGGACAGCTCTTAGGAACAAAAGAGGACTGGAGAGGATGCCAGGAAACCTAGGCCAAGCAACTACAATTTGTAATCACCTATAATTGATGAGGAAGATGGTGCAGAAGTCACGTTTGTAGGGGAGATGTTCAGGTGTCTAGACTGGGGCATGTGGAATCTCATGTATTTATAGACATCCAAGCAGAGATGCTGTAGGACACTCGGGATCAGAGGAGAGATGTGCATGGGGGTGCGGATCCAGGCATCATGAGCACACAAATTTTCTCATTTAAAGCCTTGAAAATGGATTGTATCACCAAGAAATATGTAGAAATAATTTTTTAAGAAGTCCAAGGAAAGCCAGGTATAAAGGCGCACACTTGTAATCTCAGTACTTGGGAGGCAGAGACAGGAGGATTACAGGTTCGGTGCCAGCCTCTGCTACTTAGTGAGGCCTCCGCAACTTAGTGAGACCCTGTTTCAATAAAGAATTAAAACTAGGACTAGGGGTGTATCTCAGAGGTAGAACGCCCCTGGGTTCAATCCCAGTACCAAAAAAAAAAAAAAAAAAGAAGTCCAAGGACCAGGCCCTATGTAATAAAAACATTTTTGTTTTCAACCTGGTTTATACACTATTTTCACCCATGTTTTAAACACAGCTTCCACCCTTTGGCAAGGTAGGACTTCTTTTTTTCACTTACAAGCAAAGTGACAACGCGGACCCCTGACTCAGCCTGGACTGGCCTGCGTCCCTCATGGCAAAGCCCACTACCCTGCGCAGCTATGTTCTGATGCAGCTTCTGTGAACCCATAGGGAAGAAAACACGGCCGAAATAACCTCTACTACTAGAAAACACATCTTGTCCTGAGCCGCACCTATATTTCGGACTTCCCTTGGATTTTTGGTGGCATTTTAACATAGCGTTCAGATTTAGAGTCAATAAATATAGAGTATTGTGTTCTGGATACAAGGCTAAGTCCTTTAATGGTCATTAGTTTAAACAAGTTCGACAGAGCCACTGAATGAGAATTCCTATCTTCCTTTGAGCAGAAAACAGAGGAAGTGAGGTCAATCTAGGCCTCTAATAGCTACACTTGTAGCTTATTTAATTCCAGAAAATGTAACTTTCCCCCCTTCTGTTGTCTTGAGAGGACCTGGTTATTAATTTAGTCAGGGAGCCCCTGTTCCCTTCCACGACTGCCTTGCAGGCATATATATGTGGAATCCATTATGAACCTTTCATATCTCCTAGAACACTGTTTTTTTATTTTTAATAAATAATACATCAGTCAAGGTTAACCGACTTGCCCAAGGTCATGCAAAAAATTAGTGGTGTTTTGGTGGAGAAACAAATTCCCAGCATCTCCTGGCTCCAGGCCACGGCTCCGTCCCCCTTTTCCCAACTATTTCTATAGTTTTCGTGATTTGAAATACACATTCGGCTTTTGTAGGAAATGCCACTTGAAGGTAGGAATGCTGGAAGAGTCCGTCAAGGGCCTGCTGGGGTCTCTCAGCCTGCTGCACACCTCACCTTGCAACGGGTATATTAAGGAACCTCGCCATCTGTGCTGGGGAGTCTGGACCTGGCGTATGAGCAGCTGTTTTGGCTGTAGACCCGAGGAAGGTGAGCAGATCACTTCTGGGGGATGAATTAGATAATCATGTTAAATCTGTTTTCTGATGAGGCCAGTATGTTACTCAGGAGAGAGCCACGAGCGATGTGTTAACCCACTGACAGAGACTGGCCCAGCTTCTTCCCTGAGGCCTCGGCGAATCGAACCACATTAGAAATAGATGAACAATGTGTGTTGTTCTCCTCCTCTTCCTCCCTCCTCCTCCTCCTCCTCTTTCTCTTTCTTCTTCTTCTTCCTTTTTTTTTTTTTTTGTGGTACTGGGGACTGAACCCCAGGGGCTGTACCACTCTGAGCTACACCCCTAGCCTGATTTTATGTTTTATTTTGAAACAGGGTCTTGCTAATTTGCGGAGAGCCTTGCTAAATTGCTAAGGTTGGTCTTGAACCTGCGATCCTCCTGTCTCAGCCTCCCAAGTGCTGGCATTACAAGTGTGTGCCACCATGCCCGGTTCAGTGGGCTCTTCTGAGTCCCCTGCAGGCTAGTACCCCTGTACCGCTGAGCTGCACCCCAGCCCAAGAAAAAGCAGCTTTGACTGGGATTTGGGCTCATAGTCCTAATTTACTATTTCCCCTCCGCCATAGGTCTTTCAGGGTCCAGCTGCTCTCCTGGCTGTCCTCTCCCCGTACTTCCCGCAGTTCACCCCCTTTGGAGCAGCACCCCCTCCACGTGCTCTGCACACGGAGCCGGCCTCTGTCGGGAGGTGGGGCCTATGGAGAGTGGCCCTCTGTTGACGTCTGCTGAATAAACAGAGGCGACGGACAGTGCAGATTAGAAGCACAGGGAGATCAGACAGCTGTTTGGCTAGGTGCCTGAAACTCAGTTGGACCTAGGCTAAGCTGGTGTGTGTGTGTGTGTGTGTGTGTGTGTGTGTGTGTGTGTCTATGTGTGTGTGTGTGGTACTGGGGAGTGAACCCAGAGGTTTTGGTTGCTTAACAGCTCCTGTCACCAACCTATACCACACACCTAGGCCC
This sequence comes from Glis glis, assembly GCA_004027185.1. NCBI lineage: Eukaryota > Metazoa > Chordata > Mammalia > Rodentia > Gliridae > Glis > Glis glis. The sequence goes on from PVJS01027699.1 coordinate 13,121, forward strand.
TGTACACATCGGAGCTCCTGACACTCGCTAAAAGTGAAGAAGTGAGATTCATAGCTAGGACAAATAATGTACATTTATTCTCCCTTTTCACACAAATATTTCGGTATCATTTAAAAGAAATGTAACTACCACATCTTCTCTTGGTTAAGAAAGAGCCGGGTGTTGTGGCGCACGCTTGTAATCCCAGTACTTGGGAGGCGGAGACCAGAGTATCCCGGTTCGCGGCCAGCCTCAGCTACTTAGTGAGGCCCGGTTTCAAAATAAAGGATAAAAAATAGGGCCAGAGGTGTAGCTCGGAGGTAAAATGCCCCTGGGTTCAATCCCCGGTACCGCAAAAAAAAGAGAGTTAAAATCAGTTTTTCAATTATAACAAACTCTGAGGTTTTGTTTAGACATTCTAAACAATATTTTGTTTAGACATTCTTTTCTATACCTCTGATAGCCATTATCATTATTATTATTATTATTATTATTTATTTATTTTTGGTACTGGGGATTGAACCCGGGGCATTCTCCCTGAGTTACACCTGAACTCTTTTTTATTTTTATTTTGAAACAGGGTCTTGTTAAGTTGCTAAGGGTGGCCTGGGACCTGTGATCCTCCTATCTCTGCCTCCCAAGTACTGGGATTACAGGCTTGTGCCACCACACTCAGCTTCTGATAGCATTTTAAACTCCGCCTTTCAAAAGTGCACTGTATTCTGTTGTTTTCTAATTTTCTCATGGTAGCTGTCCTGATCTTTCTACCAGACTACAGACTCATTGCTAGCAGGAGCTGTATGGTTTGGTAAAGCTTTCAATACATTCTGGTTGATGATATGGTGGAATGTACCATTCTAGGCACCAGGCAGATATACTAAGAGATGGTATCCTGGTGGTTAACAAGTCAGCCCTTCCTACCCAACTCTTCAAGCAAGACCATTGTATCATCCCAGAAAGGAGCAGAGAATAAAATAAACCCTGGTGTGCTGTAATCTAAGTCTGCCTCTCCGCATTCATTTTTCAACCCAGTAGCTTCTCAAGATAAAAATAGTGCCATGGATCCTCTCCTTCAGTGGGAACAACCCCAAGTACCTAGCTCTCAGTGGGCTGGCTGTCCCTCTCTGATGTCACTACCATTTGCATGCCAAAGGGAAGCCTGCAGGCAGAGTGGCCCTCTCTGGGGATGGTGCGGCCCAGAGCTGGAGAGTGACACAGAAAAGCTGGCTCTGCACATGTTCCTGGCATTGATGCCAGGCTCCTAGCAAGAGGCAGAGTCCCCGGGGGCAAGCCAGAGGTCAAGGTCAGCGAGGTTGTACTTGCAAAGTCACAGGAAAGGCTGAGATAAGTTTCTGCTCTAGGAGAACTAGCTCATGGAAGGGTGGAAATAATTAAACACCTCTGCTTCACGCCTTACTTTCCCGTTGACATCGGATACTACAATTTCAAAATCATGTCCTGCTCTCATATAAAGACTAAGAGCTAAGTGACTGTTCTCGAATGGACGCATTCATTTCCATAGACAACACCAGGGGACTCTTTATCACTGTTTGTGAAAGAGATATTTGTCAAAATTATAGATAACTAAGTTGACACAGAGGCGCCTGACCTCAGAAGGGACGGCACGTGACAGTTTCTATTGGCAGTCTTCCTCCTTGGGACAGCGGTACCTGTCATTACCGATGAGTGAAGCCCAGCAAAAGACCAGGGGAAGCTATTTGAGTGATATTTGTGATGGAAGATATGAATTCTATAAGTAATCCAAAAGTTAAAGAATAAAACTCATTTCCTGTGTGATTAAACGAAACAGATGAGATTGCATTTACCTGCTGACATGCCCGCATGCGCACATCCTATCTTTCCCAGGAAAACACACACCCCTGTGCCCTTGTATCTGGTAGGGCTTTATGAGAGAAACAAGTGGACGGCGTGGCAGGTAGGGACTGCCCCAGACTGCAGCTGAGCGGCTGGAGCTGTCATCAGGGGCTCTTCAAGGACGGCTGTGGGAGAGGGGCAGGTGAGGCTGTGCACAGGCAGGAGACTCCCAGGGTGTGGCACTGGAGGTGGAGCCAAGATGGCCCCTTGGGATCTGCCGTCGAATGGTCTTGAGCAAGCCGCTGCCTCAAACAAGTGGGAAGTTGTCGAGGAATCCTCAGTCTTCTTATCGTGAACTCCCACAGTCACCGGGAGAATCCCGGCAGAGCTGCAAATGGTAAAGACCATCCTGATGACCTCAAATGGGAAGGAAGAACTGCCATTGGAAACGGTAAAAGAGTGGACCCTTGACACCAAGTGGCAACCGACCTGGCTAAACCGTGTCCACGTCCTTGTGCTCGGAAGAGGAGAGCTTGTGAGCGATTCAGTTGGATATTTAAGAAGAATGTTGATTGAATGGTATGGCTTCTATTAACTGCTTTATTGTAAAATGTGAGAAAAGAGAATCTAAAAATGGAATTTCTAATCAAAACAGAAGCAGAACTTGAAGCTCTGGAGAATTCTCAACCCGCCCAGTTATGAAGGAGGAAACGGTGGTGTTCTAGAGATGCCACCGCGGGTGTGGCTGCCCAACTCTGGTGAGGAGATTGGTGTGGACGGCAGAAGCCAGGGCCTCGTACGGGTGATGGGAGAAAGCGTTCTGGAGCTCTCTGGGTCCCTGCCTGGTGTGGGCCTGTGACACCAGGGCTCAAGGCTCCCTGCAGCATCCCAGGGCAGGTTCCCCCGTCTGTGTTTCACGAGGGCCACCCGTCTGGAGCTCCCAAGTGGCAGAAATTGGTGGCATCTTCCAGCTACCATTGCCTTTGGAGTGCAGAGGGCATGAGCAGTGGTGGCCAGGCTGCCTCCCCTGGATTTCCAAGGATACCCTGGAAAGTCCAAGGGACCAGTCAGAGAACTATCACAGGGGCAGAGCCACCAGAGACACCAGGACACCAGGGCAGCACCCGGTAGTGCCATGGAGGGGCACAAAGGTCCACTAGAAGAATGCCCTATGGAGTCTTGGGTGCAGGGCCACCTCTGTGACCCCAACTGAGAGATCCGCCATGTAGGCAGCACCCAGAGCAGCCACGGGGGTGAGGACACCTGCCCAGTGTGGCCTGAAGACAAAACAGAGTCAAGTAAGGCGTGGGATTTGCCTTCCTTCCTTCCTTCCTTCCTTCCTTCCTTCCTTCCTTCCTTCTTCCCTCTTTCCCTCCCTCCCTCCCTCCCTCCCTTTCTTAGTACTGGGGATTGAACCCAGGGGCATTCTAACTCTGAGCTACACCCCCAACCCTTTTTATGTTTTTGTTTTAGTATATGTGCTGCCGAAGCGAGCACTATGTTTTTGTTCTGAAACAGGGTCTCACTAGGTTGTTGAGAGTCTCACTATGTTGCTGAGGCTGTCCTCAAACCTGGGATCCTCCTGTCTCAGTCTCCCAAGTACTGGGATTACAGGTGTGTGCCACCATGCCTGGCTGACTTATTTCAATGATCTCATCTGATCCTTAGTTTACTATTATTGGTGCCTCGAAGTCTCATAATATGTGTTAATATTATTATTTACTTTGAAGTAGGGAGCTGCGGCATGTGGTCAACCTTACAGGTGGCTTTAAGTCTGAAGGCGCTGACATGTGACATGAAGAACTAGTCCGGTGTTTTATGTCCAAACAGATTATTGTTCCTGTGCTAATTGTCGATGGACATATTGAACTCATTTCTTTCTAACATGAACTTGCAAATTCATTCTTGGGAAAGAGATTGGTTGCATTTCAACATGATTCTCCTCTCCGCCTTTTCTAATTTTTGCTTAGACCCAAAGTTATAAGAATATTGGCAAATGAATAATGGATTTTCTTCTGAGCCGTTTTCTCCCTTCATTTGGCTCACCTAGCAACCGTATAGGAAGAGTGGGCCAGGACTGATTTCCTTGTTCCCAGGTGATTAACCGAGGCCCAAGGATACTGAGCTACTTTCTAAAGTCACAAATTAAACCAGAGAAGAGCTAAAGACTCACAGCTCGGATTTTCCCAACATTTAGTTCTCTGCATTTTTTTAAGTCATGGATGTTGGAATAAAACCTGGTCCGTCAGAAAATGAAATTTCCGCGTAACTGAATTATTTGCCACAGCTGGATGTTGAAGTGTTTCTGGCCAGAAGACGATGCGAGGAAGCTGATATTTACTGAACCTCCTGAATGCCTGTGGTTATGTTATGCAATTCCTACAAGTCATCGTTACGACGATTGTTGTGCAGATGAGGAAACCATGCGGCAGGTTGCTTGCCAGATCTCATGCAGAGTTTGAATGTTAGGATGGGCCAGACCCACGCGCGCTCTGTGCATTGGCCCGCATCATCGGGCAGGCAAGATTGGAAACAACACTGAGCCTGCTATGGCCGGAATGAAGAGGGGTAGACACAGTTATTTCTCACACCCTGTGGAACCATGTCGGCTCTCAAGTGTGCAGACTCAGCTTTGTATGAGCGCAGCGTCAGAGGAAATCTGGAAACTGACACAGACTGCTGGAGAGGTGCTCCTGCCAACTATCATGCCTCCCAGGGGCTTCTCCCATGTGGAATTTTATTACCGGGGTATTTTAATCAAGATGCCCGAATATCAAAGAACTAAGAGATATTTTCTTTCTAGAGTGTACACCCACCCCCAGCATGATGGGACTGCATCTTCCACATGGTAAGTGCTCAGTAAATATTGATGGTTTAAATGAACTTGATCCCTATATGAGAAGAGAAGAAAGTTAATGGAGCACACAGCACAGCCTACTTGCTGAAGTCAAGTCAACCTTGCCTACTCTTATACAAAGAGCCTCTGATTTTCAATTCCCTGGAATCCAGAATTCTCCCGCTTCTATTATTTCACAAAATGACTCATAGGTAATAAGTGGTTAACGGAGTGAGCAACATGAGCCTCACATGGTTTTCTTTGGGAAGCACCAGGCTCATGTGCAGGAGACTTCGGGGTCCGGTCTCACCAACACTGCCACCCCTGAGGGAGAGAGCCCTTTGTCCACCACCTGCCTATTCCTACTGTGCACTGAGCACATGTGGGCAGGCTTCTGTCTCGTGGATAAGATCCCAGGAGAAAACAACATATTGGTCATAACGCAATATTTGTAGATTTTAAAAAATCTTCCTTCTTCTCCCATCCCATAGCTCTCTTGCAGACCTGTGACTTGCAGTAAGAACATTTGATCTATCAGGTCATCATGTAAATCCTGCTATCACTTCTTGGATAAAAACCAAGTTTCAAGTGCTATGAAAATAGGATGTGTAAGTTTGTTCATGGATTATGTAGTGTAATCTCTTTAGGGTACAACAAAAGGCTAAAAATCAAAACCTAAAGCATGAGTAAATAATCCAAATGATCTCTCGAACTTTTATAAGTAAATATTGAAATGATATAAATTGGTTCAATTCATACTCATTTTTAAATTGAGAAATTCAACTGAACCACAATATTTAGCACTTAAACAATGACTACATTTTGTTCTAATTTTAATTGCATTCTCTCATCAGGATCACATCTTATTAATTCCCCTAAGAAGTCAATTTATCTATGGCCTACTAGAAACAAGACCAAATCTTAGGCAGATAGGTACAAAGTTGATGCTGTTCAACTCTAAAGGCAAGAAGTATCTTTTATTTTTAAGTTAATATCTTTATCTTATAACTTGAGATCTAAGAATATAAAGAAAAATTCCTAAGTTTATTGCATTCTTTATTCATGTGTATCTATGCTGTGTGTATATATACTTGATATATACCTATCAATGCCACTTTCTGATAATTCTTCCATGTAATTTCTCCATAAATATGTTAGTCAAAAATAACATTAAAAACTCAAAAGGAAAACATAAAGTTGTTTTCATTTTTCTTACAGTTTAGGATAGGAATTTCAGTTTGTTACTCTGAAATCTTGATTTGAAATAAATTGATTAAGTAGACAGAAAACAAACAGTCAAATTTCTGAGATGAATCTGAGTTTCTTCCTCTTCAAGTTTTATGTCTGAAGCCAAAGCCTGAGATAGACTCTGCATCATTAAAAATATGCTTGTCTAAGAACAGTGACATGGCTACCTGTTTACTTTAGAGAAATCACTTGATTCAGAATGAAGGTGACCTTGACTGAAAACAAAGGGGACACTGATTAATGCAGAAATGTCCCTGGAGTGGACAATGGAAATGGCCATTTTGTTGGAAATGAGTAGAAACATTTAAAGTATTTAAAAGTCACAACATGCACAAAAATTAACTCAAAATGGATCAGGGGCCTCAATGTAAGAGCTAAAACAATAAAATCCCCCAAATAGAAAATGCAGTAAATCCACACAACCTTGGGTTTTCTTAGTAATGTGATCAAAAGTACAGCCAATGAAAGGAAAAAAAAAGATAAATTATACCATCAAAATTTTAAAAATTTGTGTTTCTCAGGTTACCATCAAGAAAGTAAAAAGATAATCCACAAAATGGGAGAGAATATTTTCAAAACATATATGAGACTTGTAAGTAGAATATATAAAGTCTACTTGCAATCTGACAATAACAACTTAAAAATTAATTTAAAATGGCCAAAGGGTCTGCATATACATTTCTCCAAAGAAGATACATAATGAACGTTAAGCATGTGAAAATGTGTCGGACATTATTAGCCATTAGAAAAATGCAAATAAAATCACTATAAGATGCCACTTCATACTCAGTAGAATGGCTATAATAAAAAGCAGATAATCATAAGATAGAGAATTACAAATGTTGGCAAGGCTGTAGAGAAGTTGGAACATTCTCATATTGCTATTGGAAATGTAAAACAAGGCAGCCACTTGGGAAGATGGTCTAGCAGGTTCTCAAAAGGCTAAAAAATGGAGTTACCATATGACTCAACAATTCTACTCCTACATATGCATCCAAAAAAAAAAATGAAAACATGTGCCCACAAATAAATGTGTATGATAATAATGATGATGGCATTATTCATAATAGCCAAAAAGTAGAAACAGCCCAAATTTCCATCAGCGATGAGTGGATAAATATTCATGCAATAGAATATTATTCAGCAATAAAAAACAGTGAAGATACATGCTACAGCATGGATGAACTTTGAAAACATGCTGAGTGAAAAAGATTAGTCACAAAAAGAACATATTGTGCCGGGCGTGGTGGCGCACGCTTGTAATCCCAGTACTTTGGGAGGCGGAGACCTGAGGATCCGGGTTCGTGGCCAGCCTCAGCTCTCTCTCTCTCTCTCTCTCTCTACCTAGTGAGGCCCTCCACAACTTTGTGAGACCCAGTTTCAAAATAAAGTATAAAAAAATAGGGCCGGGGGTGTAGTGCGGAGGTAGACGCCCCTGGGTTCAATCCCCGGTACTGCAAAAAACCAAAAAAAACCATATTGTGTTCTATTGGTATAGATATGGCATATCCCTCAGAAAATTTCATGTATTATCATGTATTATTTGACATAATCCTGTACTTAAAAGACCCAAAATAACATAACCAAAAGACATCTAGAGCTGATTAACAAATTGAGCAAAGTAGAATGATACAAAATCAATCTAAAAAAAATCAGTAGCTTTTCTACATGCCAACCATGAATCCACTGAAAAAGAAATCCAGAAAACAATTCCATTCACAATAATCTAAAAAAAAATACCTAGGAATAAATCTAAGCAAGGAGGTAAAAGACCTCTACAATGAAAATTATAAAACACTGAAGAAAGAAACTGAAGAAGATTTTAGATCTTAGAAGATGCAAAGACCTCTCATGCTCTTGAATAGGCAGAATAACCATTATCAAAATGGCCATTCTACCCAAAGTGATCTACAGATTCAATGCAATCCCTACCAAAATACCATTGTCGACTTCCACCCGCACTCTGACCTGATGCCCGGTGCCAGTGCTCTTCGTGTCCGCCGACCATGCCTGCAGGTGTGTCCTAGACCCTTATGCAGTGTGTTCAAGGCAGCCTCCTGGCCATGTGTGTGAGGGCCAAAGTGGTTCACAGGTACAACCAGCCTCACCTGACAACACCTGATGTTGCTCCAAAGCCCGGAGAATGCAAAACAGAGCTCTGCAGACTGAGAGACAGCACACTGTGCACGAACCTTGAATGTCTCAGCAATAGAAACCTCAAAATACAACTATGCCAATCACAATACCTGACTTCAAATTTATATTACAGAGCTATAGTAATAAAAACAGCATGGTATTGGCATAAAAACAGACACATAGACCAATGGAAAAGAATAGAAGATACAGAAACAAATCTATATACTTCTGGCCAATTCATCTTTGACAAAGGTGCCCCAAATAAAACTGCAGTGAGATTCCACCTAACTCCAGTTGAAATGGCAATCATCAAGAAGTCAAACAACAATAAATGCTGGCGAGGATGTGGGGAAATAGAAACTCTTCTACACTGTTGGTGGGATTGCAAATCAGATGGAGATCAGTGTGGAGATTCCTCAGAAAACTGGGAATGGAGCCACCATATGATCCAGCTATAACACACCTGAGTATCTTTCCAAAGGGACTAAAATCAGAATATTATAGTGATACATTCATTTCCATGTTTATTGCAGCGCAATCCACAATAACCCAATTATGGAACCAACCTGGGTGTCCATCAACAGATGAATGGATAAAGAAAATGTGGTATATACACACAATGGAATTCTACTCAGCAATCAAGAACAAAATTGTTTCATTTGTAGGAAAATGGATGGACCTGGAGAGCATTATGTGAAATGAGATTAGCCAGTCACAGAAAGTGAAGGGTCATGCGTTTTCTCTCTTATGCGGAAGCTATGAAGTAATCAGGATAGGAGAAGGACTTTAGATAATGGAGGAGAAACCCCAGTGGAGTGATGAAGGGAGTCTAGGGGAGAGGGGAGGAAGAATTAATGAAGGAAACATTTCCATTGACATTATATACATATGCAAACTCACCAATGCCAATCTCAGTATCATGTGTGTGGAAGGGGAGGAAGTAGGGAAGAAGCCACAGTGGGGGGGCTCCCCAAGTGCTGTGCGCATGTGTATCCTTATCATACATAACTACATTATGATGTGAGGCTACAATGCACCAATTAAAGTATAGAAGGGAAAAGAAAAGCTGTTGTGTTAGGCGATGCGGCTAGGTTCAGAGGTGGGGCATGACTGGAGAAGGTGGGTCACGGGGCTTGGATTGGTTGGATTGGGGGGCTATATCTGTTCCTGGACATTTCCTCTCTCTCCCTTTCGGCTTCCTACAGCTACGAGTGGAGCAGCTGTCCTCCACTGTACCCTGGCACCATGGTGTTTCTGCCTTGGAGTCAGCCAACTATGGACTAGAACTCTGACACCATGAGCCCAGACAGACCCGTCCTCCTCTAAGTTGTCAGGTAGTTTGGTCACAGTGACAAAAAGTGAACGAATACATGTATGCTTCTTCTCATATGAAAGGTCCATAATAGAACCTTTTTTTTTTTTTTGCAGAACTGGAGATTGAACCCCGGAGCATTCTACCTCCGAGCTATACTCCCGGCCCTATTTTTTTATTCTTTATTTTGAAACAGGGTCTCACTAAGTTGCAGAGGGCCTCACTAAGTAGCTGAGGCTGGCTGCAAACCTGTGATCCTCCTGTCTCAGCCTCCCAAGTACTGGGATTACAAGCGTGCGCCACCACGCCCAGCTCATAATAGAAACTTTTAAAGAGACAGAAAGTACAATGATGGTTGCATAGTGCTGGAGAAGTAGGGGGAGAGTGGGAGTGACTGCTGCGGGGTACGGTGTTTCTTTTTGGAGGGATGAACATGTTTTGAAATTGATGACTGTGATGGTTGCACAATTTTGTAAATACATTGAAAAACATTGACTTGCACACTTCAAATGGGTGGATGGCATGGCATTTGAATTATATATCAATAAAAATATTATGTGGGAACAAAGTTTAGGAAGTAAATTGATGAGTATTGATTATTATTTAGACATGAAATAAGAATGAAGCAAGGGGAGAAAACAAAGATTTTTGATTGGTCGGTGGCAATGGGGGTGGTGGTGAGGGATAGGGGAAAGGAGATGGTTCATAGAAGAAGATGACAAGCTCAGTGTGGGGTGGAGGAAATTTGAGAAGATGGGATGAATCCACACCACTGAGGCTCGTGAGCATCGCCAAGGCTGGGATAAGAAACTGGAGAATCAAGATCACAGGGACGGGTAACTGAGGTCAAGGCTGTGGGTGAGAAAGGACTAGGGTAGAAGCAACCTGGGGGTGCTGTCTCTTAGGACTATGCATAGGAAAAAGAATCAGCTACAGAGTCAGGTGATTACTTCGAATAACACGATTCTATGAGCTAACGTGTGTAACATTTGTTAGTGAGAGCAGGCCTTGAGAATATTTTGAGACATGAATATGTTTGGGTGACCCAAGGACTAATAATGGAAGTAGAAGCCTTATAATAAGAAACAATACATCCCCCCCCCCTTCCAGTGAGTCCAAGTTTCCTAACTGAGTTGTTTTGGAATAAAAAGAGTTTTAACAAACAAAACCAGCACAGTTTTTCAAAATCTAATTTCCTTAACATCTAAGGTTGGTCCTTGGCCAAACTTGTCATCATGCTGCTAAATTACATATTCTTCGCTATGCCCCAAGCTGTTTAAATAAAAGATATTTTACTCTCCCCCCCCCATAGCGTTAGTGTTCTGTATCTTTAAGAAGTAGACTATAAATGTAATTTTAATATGTCACTAAAGCAGCGATTTCCTACAAGCAGGTCTCTTTTCAAAGGGAGGTCAGTTGTTGTAAAACCTTCTATTACTGGATAATTCAGATTGTTTCTGTTACTACAGTGTATTGTTCGGGGCGACTTCTTTGGTGTTTATACTGTGCTGCTTGGAATGGCTTGTTCTTCAAGATGAACTCACTGGAAATACTGACTTGGCAGCCAGCTGCTTTTTAAAAGTAATGTACCAACGAGATAAGATAATCAACTTAAATATTTATTTGAAACCTCTCCAAAATAATTACTTACAAGTCTCAAACAAGAATAACAACATTTGCAGAGCCAAGGCAGACATGCTCGGCTCTCCTACCCTTATTGAAGACAAAGAACAGAAGGCATCCATGGGTTGGTCTCCATCACTGAGACGGGGTTGTTTAGAATGTTCTAGAGTATATTTTTAGGCCTCCATGCACATTTCTATTTTCCAGAGGAAGTTGGATTTTTGCTTCCAGACTTTTTAAAAATATGTTCACACACACACACACACACACACACACGCGCGCGCGCGCGCAGGCAAATGGTAGCAACAGTTGTTTTTTAACAATTAGAGTGGAGCGTGCTGCCCAACAGTCCCTGGGGGTACTTGCTACTAGAACATGTGTGTTGTACTTCAGATCTGGCCTGTCCCCCACGGACCTCCCGACGCAGCAATGCTCAGAGGCGACACGGCTGAGTCGTGAGTTCTCATCGGTGGCTCAGTCAGCAGATGAATTAATGATTCCAATGCTTTTACTCAGAGGTGGGTGTGGCTGGAGGTGGTAGGTCACCAAAGGTGTGGCTTTGGGAACTCTATCTGTCCCTGGTCCCTTCCTCCCTCCCTCTGTCTGCTTCCAGTCCGCCAGAAGCTGAGCGGTTTTTCTTCACCACTCCTTCCGCCATGACATTCTGCCCTGGAGCCAGCCAACCAGGAACTCCAACCCTCTGAAACCAAGAGCCAAATAAACCTTTCCTCCTCTAAGTTGTTCTTGTCCTGTATTTTGTTCACAGTGATGGAAGACTGGCTAATACAATTTATTATAAATGTTCTTGCTGGCCGTGGTGGTGCACGCCTTTAATCCTAGTATGTGGCAGGCTGAGACAGGAGGATCGTAGGTTTGAGGCCAACCTCAGCAACTTAGCAAGACCCTCAACAACTTAGCAAGACCCTGTTCCAAAATGAAAAATAAAATAGGGCTGGGGTGTAGCTTGGAGGTAGAATGATTCTGGGTTTAATCCCCAGCACCATACACACAAAAATAATTAAATAAAAATATTATTAAGAATTTACCTGCCAAAAAAAAGAATTTACCTGCAGTAGCACCTAAGAACAGGGGTTTATTAGTGACTAATTGTAATTCAGATATCCCTTCCCCTTTTGTCTAGAGTGCACCTGTCTTTGTTTTGTGCTGCTATTACCTGGAGGTTGGGAGTCTCGCCTCCAGGCCTGCGTATGGGGAGGCCTTTCCACGAGTCACCCGTGGGAGAAGGTGGAGGAGGTGGGGGTGTACATACAAGACAGGGCAGGGGCTCCTCAAGAACCCAGTGCTGGGAATCAGCGTGCTCCCACAAGGACAGCGCCTGTCCAGGTGTGACTGACCACCGCTTACAGCTCCCTCCCTCCGCTCCGGTCCACACCACCCTCCCATCCGGTGGGACACCTTCACACCACACCAGCGATGGCTGTGTCATATTACCTTGGCTAACAGGAAGCCCGCCTGCTGTGGAGGGGGCGGTGGTGTGGTGTGGCAGTCACAGTGGTTGGCAGGGGAAGAGGCTGGCAAGTGTTTTGAAGGACTGGGTATAAGTCATAAACCTAGGAATGGTTGGGAAGGGCGGCAGGATCAGAGAAGCAGCACAAATCGTCTTACAATTCAGCATTCTCAAAAAAAGGTAGTGCGAACAACATGAGTAGCTTATGCAGGACTGGGAAGAGACCCTTGGATGGTAGCCTTCCCATAACAAATAAAGGAAATGAACGGAAGAGTAGGGAAAAGCACAGCGTTTACATTCAGGGGTACACAGATCGGCCCCCACTTGGTGATACAGGAGAATTTCTGGTTCTTTGCAGACTGTTGCTAAGACTGTCAGCATGGTGTCCCAAGAAATTCTAATTAACGAGAACACGTATTGATTTAGGAAGAGCACATTCCTGACAGGAATGCGAGGGAATGGGGTTCTCTGTGCTTCCCGGAGTTGGTTACTGTGCTATGGGGGGAGCTGTGCTCTACTGGGGGGGCT
>PVJS01027700.1:0-26062 GCA_004027185.1 Glis glis
CATTCCCCAGTACCACAAAATAAAATAAAATAAAATAAAATAAAATAAAATAAAATAAATAAAAAATAAAAAGGACTGGGGGTGTAGCTTGGAGGGAGAATGCCCCTTGGTTCAATCCCAGTACCAAAAAGAAGGAAGAGGAGGAGGAGGAGGAGGAGGAGGAGGAGAAGGAGGAGGAGGAGGAGGAGGAGGAAAGTTCAAGGCCTGGTGAGACCCTTAGTAAGACCCTATCTCAAAATAAAAAAGACTGGAGGTATAGCTCAGTGGTAGAGTACTCCTGGGTTTGGTCCCTGAAACTGCTAAAAAAGAAAGAAAAAAACTTGACAAATTCATTTTATAAATTGCTTGGTACCTTCCTTATACTTAATACCTTTATATCTGGTGACTGTTGCTTCAAATATCTAAAAGCATATTTTAAAGTCACACTAGTAAATTCTTATAATCTAAGGTGATCATCATATACAACATAGCTCTCTGAAAAATGTGTTTATAAGTACACTCTACAAGTAGCTTTGTAATTGTATTAAGTATTGAAAGTTTGTTCAAAGTTTCTTGGTCATTGCAGACATGGAATTGGATACCTGTGCATTGATCATAACAGCTCACACAGAGCTGGGTGAAGTGGCAAACACCTATAGCCCCAGTACTTGGGAGGCTGAGGCAGAAAGATTGCAAGTTCAAGGTCAGTTTGGATAACTTAGTGAGACCCTGTTTCAAAATAAAATATAAGAGCCGGGCGTGGTGGCATGCCCTGTGCAATCCCAGTACTTGGGAGGCTGAGACTGAAAGATTGCAGGTTTGAGACCAGCCACAGCAACTTAGTGAGGTCCTCAGCAACTTAGTGAGACTGTGTAGAATGCCCTTCAGTTCAATCCCCAGTACCACAAAATTACAATTAAAAATAAATAAATAAATAAAAATAAAAAATAAAAGGTCTCAGGCTAGAACCCCTTGGGTTCAACACACACACACACACACACACACACACTTCATACAGAGAAAATAATACATCAAATATGGTATTTTCCTGGTGAGTTTGCGTGTGTGTGTGTGTGTGTGTGTGTGTGTGTGTGTGAGACTCAGGATTAAACCCAGGGGCATTCTATGTCTGAGCTATACACCTAGCCCCTTTTTTTTTTAATTTTATTTTTTGTTTTGAATCATGGTCTTGCTAGGTTGTTGAGAGTCTAGTTACATTGCTGAGGCTGGCCTCAAACCTGAGATCCTCCTATCTCAGCTTCCCAAGTACTGGGATTACAGGCGTGCGACACCATAGCCAGTTCTGACTTACTTTTTAAGGTGATAAAGCAGAACAACTTCTGAGGCTTAGAAAAGGATTTCCTGTACCCTCAAAGGCTGAGAAGAGACAGCTGTGAAGACTGGGAAGAAATTTACACTTCTTCAGCAATCCAGGGCTTTGAATGGAAAGCAAGTGCCCAGGGCACCACTCCGTGTTAGTTGCCTTTTAGTGATAAATGGGATTTGATTGGTATAAATGGGAATGTGGTTAGTTAGCTGCCATTAAATCTAAAGGAAACTTCAAGAACCAAGCTTTAAAACTAACATCTCCTCTAATTCTTGAGACATACATAATCAAGGAGAATTCATTTTCGTCAGCACTTGTGATAAGTCAGATGTACCACTCCCCAAATATGTAATTATACATTTTTATCTTGGAAAATGAAAGCATACAAAACTACTCATTCTTTATTCATAGTTATTATGCTATTAGAAAAAATGCTACATAAGAAAGTTGCTTCATATTATAAAATGCATACTTATTGGTAGACAGTATTTTTAAATAAATATAGGAAACAGTGAAATGGACGTTTTCCTTACCAAGGTTCTTGTTTACGGAGGCAGATCATCCTTGCACACAATGGGAACCCTGGTGTCTGGCAGCTGCCTTCTGGACACTTCTTGGGAGCAGCCCATGCCACGTGCCATCATTGCAAACCCAAACTGAAGAGAGGTGTAGGCCACCGATGTCCAGCGGGTGTCGGCTGGTCACTACCCAGGGCTACCCAGGAAGGAACTGCCCTGGCAAAGTGTTAATTCCACACCACTTTCTCTCAAAGACAACACAACTTGCGAGAGAGAGGAAAGCTCCCCAAAGGGAGGGGTCCCCAGAATGGGTAACCATTTAGGGTGACTGGTCTAAAAGTTTATATACTTCTCTGAGTCCTCTTTCAGTTGGGGTCTCAGAGGCAGTTTTCTGGGAGTTGCATAGTGTATTTGCATAGTGTCCTTCTTTGAGTCTCCTTCTCTCAGTTGGGGTCCCAGATGCTGTTTCCTGGACTCTCCTGGAAATCTTTTGGGATTGTTGATCAGCAGGAACAACTGGGGGCTTGTGAAGCTCTGGTCACTCTCAGGAAACTTCTGATCTCATTATCACTTGACATTTGGGAGGTCTGGTCTTTTTAGGAGTTTTGGAAGTTCGTTAGCATCTGTTGCCTCTCAGGAAATGAAATTTTTCTGCTATGGCCATGTCTGCCTACTTTTTTTCTACCTCCTCCATGGCAAACGCCTGTAATCCCAGTACTTGGGGGGTTGAGACAGGAGAATCACGGGTTCGAAGACAGTCTCAGCAACTTAGCAAGACCCTGTTTCAAAATAAAGACAAAGAAGGCTGGGACTGCATCTTAGAGACAGAATGCCACTGGGTTCAATCCTTAGTACCAAAATAAACAAACAAATAAATAAATGACAATTTCTAACATTTTCAGTCACCAATATTTTAATGAAAAATGTGAACTTGAAGCTCAATTTATAGAAAAATGCTAGCCAGAGCAATGGTATGATAATCTGTTTATATAGTTCTACATGTCCCTGCATTTATTAGCTTTTTTCCCTCTAAATCTTATAGCCAAGAAATCTAGAAAACACCTTGCAGCAATAAAAAAAAAACCTCTGGAAAGCTAATATAAGCTTTAAACAATTTATGGTTCTATTTGTAATTATTAAAACTAGTCTCAGTCGGGCATGGTGGCACATGCTTGTAATCCCAGTACTTGGGAGGCTGAGACAGGAGGATTGCAGGTTCACGGACAGCCTCAGCTACTTAGTGAGGTCCTCCACAACTTAGTGAGACCCTGTTTCAAAATAAAGAATAAAAAAATAGGGCTGGGGATGTAGCTCGGAGGTAGAGTGCCCCTGGGTTCAATCCCCAGTATTAAAAAAAAAAAATCTAGTCTCAGCTGGGGATTTAGCTCAGTGATAGAGTGCTTGCCTAGCATGCTTGAGGACCTGGGTTAAATCCCCAGCACTGCAAAAACAAAACAAAAACAGGGCTGGAGATGTGTCTTAGTGGTAGAGTGCTTGCCTAACACACCTGAGGCCCCAGGTTTGATCCCAGAACCACAAAAAATAAAATGGAAATAAAAATTTGCCATGTGATGTGGTGCACGTCTGTAATACTAGTACCCGTCTCAGTACTTGGGAGACTAAGACAGAAGGATCTCAGGTTCAAGGACAGCCTCAGCAACTTAGTGAGACCCTGTTTCAAAATAAAAAAATAAAATAGGGGTGGGGTAGAACGCCCCTGGGTTCAATCCCCAGCACCAAAAAGAAAGAAATTGTCAGAATCTCTCTCTATGTGCATCATCAACATTTCTCATGGCAGGGAGTAGGAAAAGCATGTTCTTTGAAATTTGGGGCTGTATTTTATTATTTATTTATTTATTTATTTATTTATACTGGGGATTGAACCCAGAAGACATTTCTGCCCCCCAGCTACACTGCCCCCCCCAGCCTGTTTTATATTTTTTTAAAATTTGAAACAGGGTCTTGCTAAGTTGCCGCGGACCTCACAGTGTTGCTCAGGCAGACTGTGAACCTGCGATCCTCCTGTCTCAGCCTTCCAAGTACTGGGATTACAGGTGTGCACCACTGAGCCCGGAAGAAGTTTGGGGCTTTAAATACTGGCCAGGTGAGTTTGGGGAGTGGGGGATGCAGTTAAGGGGCTTCTAATTGTGAACTATCTTTCCTTTCCTACCCCCCCATCACCCCCAGTGCACATACATACTGATCCTCGACTATAGAACATCAACACCACTCTACTCATTAAGAACAAAGTGAAAAGCACTTTGTCCTCCTTGAAAATTTGGGGACCCTCTGGTCCACTGTGTGCAAAGCACTTTGTTAGATTCTATATAAAGGTGTTGAGGCATGGTGCACTATTTGAGGACCGTCATAAAAGATTTATGAAAGTACCAAATAAAAGCTTTGCATGGTGTGTCTAGAAACAGAATGCTGAAGTTCCTTTAGACCCCTGGAGTACCTCTAATGAAGCACGAAGGTGTTGGGGCCAATATCTTTTTTCTTTCTTTTTTTTTCTTTCCCTTTTTTTGTAGTACTGAAGATTGAACCCAGGGGCATTCTATTTCCAAGTTACACCAGCCCTATTTTATTTTATTTTATTTTTTGTGCTACTGGGGATTGAGCCCACAGGCATTGTACCTCTGAGGTACACCCCCAGCCCTATTTTATTTTTTATTTTGAAATAGGGTCTCACTAAGTTGCTGAGGGCCTCACTAAGTTGCTGAGGCTGGCCTTGAACCTGCAATCCTCCTGTGTCAGCCTCCCAAGTACTGAAATTATAGGCGTGTGCCACCACACATGACTGGGGCCTATATTTAGTACCCAGAGTTCCCTCCCCTCGCCACCGCTTTTTTCTTTTCTCATCCACCACATAGAGCACAAGAAGGAACACACACGTCTTTGGTGTCAGGCCTGCAGCAGGATAGCTGGATACTTTGCTGTTGCTGTGAATTTCTTCCATTGCTTTTGCTCCTGTGGTCTAAACATACTTCCCCGCTTCCACGGGTCTCACTTAATGCGTCTTCATTAAACTTCCCTTCAGCATCCTCGTTTTCCACTGTCTTTCTTCTTCCTTTCCTTTCCTTTCCTTTCCTTTCCTTTCCTTTCCTTTCCTTTCCTTTCCTTTCCTTTCCCTTTCTTTCTTCCTTTCTTTCTTTCTTTCTTTCTTTCTTTCTTTCTTTCTTTCTTTCTTCTTTCTCTCTCTCTCTCTCTCTCTCTCAAGTTTTATCACTCAGAGCTGGAAATAGAGCTCTTGCAGGAAGACAAGATCATTGTGGCAGAGGAGTGAATGATTAATTTTCAAATCCCGAAAGTTATACTTAGGCATCCAGTGCCATATTTTCATGCATGTATGTATTTTGCTTGTTATTCTAACATCTCTAAACTATCATCTATCTACCTACCTATCTATACTCTATGTATCTATATATATATTTGCAGTTCTGAGGATCAAACCCAGGGGTGCTCTACCACTGAGCTACATCCCCAGCACCCTCCCCCCTCTTTTTGTGTTTGTTTGTACTGGGGATGGAACCCAGGGGCGTTCTACCTCCGAGCTACACCCCTAATTTTTATCCTTTATTTTGAAACCGGGTCTCACGAAGTTGCGGAGGGCCTCACTAAGTACAGAGAGAGAGAGAGAGAGAGAGGGAGAGAGAGAGAGAAAGCGAGCTGAGGCTGGCCGCGAACCCAGATCCTCCGGTCTCCGCCTCCCAAAGTACTGGGATTACAAGCGTGCACCACCACGCCCGGCCCCCAGACAGTTTTTTAATTTGTGTTTTTGAAATAATGTCTTGCTAAGCTCGGCGTGGTGGCGCATGCTTGTAATCACAGTACTTGGGAGGCTGAGACAGGAGGATCGCAGGTTGGAGGACAGCCTCAGCTACTTAGTGAGGCCCTCTGCAACTTAGTGAGACCCTGTTTCCAAATAAAGAATAAAAAACAGGGCTGGGGGTGGAGCTCGGAGGTAGAATGCCCCTGGGTTCAATCCCCAATACCGCCAAAAAAAAAAAAAATAATGTCTTGCTAAGTTGCTGAGGCTGGTCTTGAACCTGTGATCCTCCTCTCTCAACCTCCCAAATACTGAGATTATAGGCATTCACCACCACAAAGAGCTGAATTACTTTTTTTTTTTTTTTTTGGTGGTACTGGGGATTGAACCCAAGGGCATTTTACCCTTGAGTTACACCCCCAGCTTGATTTTTATTTTTATTTTGAAACAGGGTCTCATTAATTTGATGAGGCTAGTCTCAAACCTCCCATCCTCCTATCCCAGACTCCCAAGTACTGGAATTAAAGGCATGTGCCAGCCGGGTGTGGTGGCGCACGCTTGTAATCCCAGTACTTTGGGAGGCAGAGACCGGAGGATCCGGGTTCGCGGTCAGCCTCAGCTCTCGCTCTCTCTCTCTCTCTCTCTCTCTCTCTCCCTGTCTCTCTCTCTCTCTCTCTCTCTCTACTTAGTGAGGCCCTCTGCAACTTCGTGAAACCCAGTTTCAAAATAAAGTATAAAAAATAGGGCCAGGGATGTAGCGCAGAGGTAGAAAGCCCCTGGGTTCAATCCCTGGTACCGCAAAAATATAAATAAATAAAAAATAAAGGCATGTGCCACCATGCCCGGCTGGATTACAAATCTGAGGCCATCTTGGGCAATTTAGCAAGACACTGTCTCAAAAATACAATATAAGCCTGGCACAGTGGTGCATGCCTTGGGAGGCTGAGACAGGAGGATCACAGTTTTGAAGCCAGCCTCAGCAACTTAGTGAGGCCCTCCATAACTTAGTGAGACCCTGTTTCAATATAAAAAAATAAAATATGGCTGGGGGTGTAGCTAAGAGGTAGACACACACACACACACACACACACACACACACACACACACACTCACACACTCACACACACCAATACAATACAATGCAATGGCTCAATCCCCAATAACACACACACACACACACACACACACACACACACACACACACACAGTATATGTTGTTAGAATCTGCCAGTAGTTCCATCTACCTCCACCTATTACTCCCTTCTCTCTTCTCCTTTTCACAGGACGCTCAGAGTTGGAAGGACAAGGACTATGACTCAGATGGGCTTGGAGGAGAACCATGCCTTTGTCATGCATCTGCTTTGTGCTCTGTGCTAAGCTACTTAACCTCTCTGAGCTCCTGCTCATCTGGAAAATGAGGAGAGTCATACATTACTTATTCAGTTGTGAGGATTGGGTGAGATAAAATCGCTAAAGGTCCTGGCTTACAGCACATGGCAAAGAATCAACCAGAGGCAACTATTCTGAAAGGTGATCTTTGGGAAATGATGGGTTAGGGTTAGGGGCCTCATCAAACATGGCCTGCCTCTTTTCTCTCCACTCTCCAGTATGGCCTACACTCTAGCTGTACTGAAGTACCTGTATTTCCTGAATATATTTTGATCTTTTATACTACAATGCTTTATTCATACTGTTCTCTCTGGAAAGCGAATCCAATTCAACGAGAAAACTTTGACTCACCCTGCAGGCACCCACAGCTCTCAGCTCCTGTGCCAAGCACAAGTTGGGTGGCATCTTTCTACAGGTCTTTTACATTTCCAGACACCTTGCATTTTGTTCTGAATTCTCTCTCTAAGGATGTTTGTATAGCAAACAGCCTTGGAAGACAGAGATAGTGTCTTCCTTCAGAGCAAAAGGCAGGCATGCTTACTGTCTATTATAAAAGACTTGGGTTTCTGAAGCTTCAGTTTTCTCTTCTACAACATAATCCACTGTGTGCACAGGTGACATTTGGTGCCTTTTGTGTTGTGTGGTGGGATCTGGAGCTTGGGGAGGTGATGCAGACTTGCCAATACTCCAGCTACTGCTGTTGCCAGGAGCAATATCATGTTGTTTATTTCTGACACAGGAATCTCTTGTCTTCTTTCAGCATCCATGAAACAGTGGCAAGTTTATGAGCAAGGCAAAATCTGAGACTCTACACTTCTTGCTACCATACTCCCTCCTTTCCCATCTCATCCTACCATAGGAGTATAACTTGCTTCTTTTTTTTTTTTTTTTGGTACTGGGGATTGAACTCAGAGACATTCTACCTCCAAGTTACACCCCCAGCCCAATTTTTTTTATTATTATTTCTTATTTGGAAACGGTCTCATGGTTGCCAAGACTGGCTTTGAACTTGTGATCCTCCTGTCTCCACCTCCCAAATACTGGGATTACAAGCGTGCGCCACCATACCCAGCTATAACTTGCTTCTTAAACTCTGTTCTCATATTAGCCTTAACATTTCAGACTTTATCACAATATTTACTATCCATATAATTTTCTTAAAACTGTATCTCAACCATCTGTCAATGCCTGGAACCTACTTGGTGCTCAGGACTTGGTTGAATTAGTGAATTTGGCCTCACACCCCTCTGACTCTTCCCATTGCTGGTATATGTCCAAGGGGACGCCCTGTTACAAAGGATGACCTTTGTAATCTCCCAGAGACCTTTCTTCCAATTGTTCTCCATCTATATTATCAGCATTTACTATAGTAATTCATTATTCTTTCAGTCAACAAATATCTATTCAGTTCCTCTTAATTGCAAGGCAGTGTTCTCTGAACTGCGAGGAACACAAAGCAGAAGGCAGGCGTGGTGGTGCATACCTGTAATCATAGTACTTGGGAGGCTGAGACAGGAAGATTGCAGGTTCAAGGACAGCCCCAGCAACTTAGGAGATTCTCAGCAACCTAGTGAGACCCTGTTTCAAAACAAAAAATAAAAAGGGCTGGGGAAGTAGCTTGGAGGTAAAATGTGTCTAGGTTCAATCCCCAGTACCAAAAATAAAATAATAAAATAAAATAAAGGTGAATCAGATAATGGCTTGTGCCCTCAAGATGCTTACTGGCTAGTGGTAAAATACATGTAAGTTATGTGCCATGGAACTACTATGAGATTTCAGACATAATAACATCTGCACCGTTCCTGGATATACAGTTAAGACTTGGAAAGGAATAGATTATGGTGTGGGTGTGAAGCATAAGAAGAGTATGTAGGCTTAGGGAAGAGTTTCTGCAAAGGCTCCAAGGCAGGGTAATTCAGGTGCTTTTGGACAAACAAAAGAACATTCACTCTGGCGTGAGCGGTGAATATATACAAGAAAAAAATTGATCGTAAAATTGTAATGGCAGATTGGGCCATATCAGGACGCCATTAGGATTAAGGAGTTTGTAATGAGCACTTTGACATTTTATAGGCAGTGAAGACATTTTACAGGCAATGAGAGGGTAGTGAAAGTTTTTTTTAAATTTTTTTTGCAGTACTGGGGATTGAACCCAGGGGCATTCTACCTCCAAGCTATATCCCCAGCCCTATTTTTTATTCTTTATTTTGAAACAGGGTCTTGCTAAGTTGCGGAGGGCCTCACTAAGTAGCTGAGGCTGTGGTGAACCCAGATCCTCCTGTCTCAGACTTCCAAGTACTGAAATTACAAGTGTGCGCCACCACACTTGTAATCTCACTTGCCCAGTGAGTGAAAGTTTTTTGAAGAAAAACTTGACCACAGAAAAGCTTACCTGGTAGTAACTATAAAAATGGTTTGGAAAATATAAAAAGATTGGAAGGTTTGGGGGAAGTTTGTTGAGAGCCCCCTTTTTTGTGGTACTGGGGATTGAACCTAGGGGCCTTCTACATCTGAGTTATACCCCCAGCCCTATTTAATATTTATTTATTTATTTATTTATTTATTTTCAGTAGTGGGGATTGAACCCAGGGGCATTCTACCTCCGAGCTACACCCCCAGCCCTGTTTTTTATTCTTTATTTTGAAACAGTTGCAGAGGGCCTAAGTAGCTGAGGCTGGCTGTGAACCTGGATCCTCTGGTCTCAGCCTCCCAAGTACTGGGATTACAAGCGTGTGCCACCACGCTCGGCTATTTATTTATATTTATTTATTTATTTATTTATTACTTATTGTGGTACTGGAGATTGAACTCAGGGCATTCTATTTTTGAGCTGCACCTCCAGCCCTATTTTATTTTTATTTTGAAACAGGGTCTTGCTAGGTTGATGAGAGTCTCACTATTTTCTGAGGCTGTCCTCAAACCTGCAATCCTCCTATGTCAGCCTCCCAAGTACTGGGATTGCAGGCATGTGCCACCACACCCTGCTTATCCTTTTATTTTGAAACAGGGCCTCACTACATTGCTGAGGGTCTCACTAAGTTGCTGAGGCTAGCCTTGAACCTGCGATCCTCCTGTCTCAGCCTCCCAAGTACTGGATTACAGGTGTGCGCCACGGCGAGCTTGAGAGCCCATTGAGCAAAGGCAGAAGGGACCGAGTGAAACAAATTTTTTAAAGATTTCAGAGAAATTTGACAATTGGAACCCTCAAATGAGAGTGAATGGAAGTGTTGATCAAGTGTGTTATCTTATAAACTGGGAGGTGTGGTTGCACACACCTGTAATCCCAGTACTTGGGAGGCTGAGATAAGAGGATCTCAGGTTGGAAGCCCGCATATGGTAATTTGGTGAAACCCTGTTTCAAAATAAAAAATAAAAAGGTTTGGGAGTGTAGTTTAGAGGTAGAATGCCCCTGGCATTCTCCAGTACCCCTCCCCACACACACAAATGCTATCTTGCATAATCCCTTTAATATCCAATCAATATTTTTTTATTTGGCTTACCACCTTCTTTTCAGAAAAAACAATTACTCAGTACTCCCCCGAAATCTACCTTAAGTGAATAAACAGTTGCAGTGAAAATTCTCATTCTTTCCTGTATTTATATTTTGTTCCAGCACCCCTGGGGAGGTAGTATTTTAGTTCCCACTTTGGGAACCTAAAAATATTATGAAATAGTCATAAAAATATGAGATGTGGGTGGTCAAATATCTTGTTGAAATCAAGATAACTTTTGCTTTTCCATTTTCCTTGACCCTATAAATATATTCTTAGTAAACAAGGGCTTTAGTCTCTTTATCATCACTGCCTTTTCTATGCATTTACAAGCAACACATAAATTTACCCTCACTAATTCTTTGTGTGTGTATGGTACTGGGGATTGAACCCAAGGGCATTCGGGCATTTTACCTCTGAGCTACACCCTCAGCCCTATTTTTTATTTTTTTATTTTGAATCACAGTCTCACTAAGTTGCTGAGGCTGGCTGCAAACTTGCAATCCTCCTGTCTCAGCCTCCCAAGTACTGGGATTACAAGTGTTTGCCACCATGCCCAACTTTTTTTTTTCTTCTTGCTACAGGAGATTAAACCCAGGGGCATTCTATATCCAAGTATACCCCCAGCCTTTTTTTCATTTTTTATTTTGAAACAGGGTCTTGCTAAGTTGCTGACAGTCTCGCTAAATTGCTGAAGCTGGCCTTGAACCTGAGATCCTCCTGCCGCAGCTTCCTGAGTAGTTGGGATTACAGATGTGTACAATGCACCTGCCTATTTTTAATTTTTGAAACAGGGTCTTGCTAAATTGATGTACTCAGCAATTTAGTGAGACCCTGTTTAAAAGTGAAAAATAAAATAGGGTTGGGGTAAAATGCCCAAGTTCAACCCCCAGTACGACACAACGATACACACACACACACACACACACACACACACACACACACACAAAGGCAGGCTGTGTGTGTGTGTGTGTGTGTGTGTGTGTGTGTGTGTGTGTTACTGGGGATTGATTCCAGGGGCATTCTACCTCTGAGCTACACCCCTCAGCCCTATTTTTACATTTTTATTTTGAAAGAAGGTCTCACTAGGTTGATAAGTCTCACTACGTGCTGAGGCTGTCCTTGAACCTGTGATCCTCCTATCTCAGCCTCCCAAGTACTGGGATTACAAGTGTGTGCCATCATAGCTGGTGGGTTTTTTTCTTTTTGTATTGGGGAATGAACCCAAGGGCATTCTGCCTCTGAGCTACACCCCAGCCCTATATATATATATATATATATATATATATATATATATATATATATGTATTTTTTTTAACAGGGTCTAAGTTGCAGAGGGCCTCGAACCTGTGATTCTCCTGTCTCAGCCTCCCAAGTACTGAGATTCCAGGCTTGTGCCACAATGTCTGGCTAAAGGCAGACTTTTGCTGCCTTTTGACATTCTCCATGATTCATAATCTTCTACAAATGGTCCTGTGATTCCCTAGAAACCAGTAATGTTTAGAGGTCAGAGGTTTGAAGATCATTTAGTACAGCTCCATAATTTGATGGGTGAAGTTATATGATATTTTTGTCCCGAAGTTGGTCCAGGAATCTTGAATTTATTAGAGAAACTTGATTCTGTTGTTGTTTTTTTAACCTTCCCTCAGATTTCAGTTTTTTCCACAATATAGGCTCTAGTCTTTTCAGTTTGAAAGTAATTGTCTTTATTTAGAATTGTCAGAAGCAAAATAGGGATTAGGTAGTTGTTTATCTCAATGAAATTTCTCTTTCAAGGGGTGGTTTGAGAGGCTGAACACCCAGGCACTTCTTCCCCTTTCAGAACCAGTTTAGGAACTTTGAAAGAAGTCATTTGGAATCACCATCAGCAGAGTCACCGAATTCATCAGATTTGATGCTTTTTTTGTGTGTTTGTGGTACTGGGGATTGAACCCAGGGGCATTCTACCTCCAAAACACACCCCCAGTCCTATTTTTATTTTTATTTTGAAACAGGGTCTTGCTAGGTTGATGAGAGTCTCACTACTTGCAGAGGTTGTCCTCGAACCTGTGATCCTCCTGTCTTAGCCTCCCAAGTACTGGGATTGTATGCGTGTGCCACCACGCTCAGGCTGATCTGATTTTTTTAAACTTAAATTTTTCAACACCGGGCGTGGTGGTGCACGCTTGTAATCCCAGTACTTGGGAGGCTGAGACAGGAGGATCTGGGTTCACAGCCAGCCTCAGCTACTTAGTGAAGCCCTCCGCTACTTAGTGAGACCCTGTTTCAAAATAAAGAATAAAAAATAGGGCTGGGGGTATAGCTCGGAGGTAGAATGCCTCTGGGTTCCATCCCCAGTACTACACACACACCAAAAAAACTTAAATTTTTCAAAATCAAGCCCACCGTGAAAGGACAAAGTTTTTTTTTAATTTTTTAACTATTGGGAATATTCACTTACTAAATAATAAGAATGGCAATTATTTATAGAGCCACGTACCAAGTATTTTTCAAGCATCATGTTACGCCACAGCAACCCATTGGTATCAAACTCATTTCCATTAAATGGATTAGGTTTGAGAGCATGAGTAACTTGTTTATGCAACACTGAAATTTGAACTCTAGAGTGTTAGAAACCAAAAACCAGGCTTTTAATCATTGCAATGTTACCTCCTATATGCAAAGGACTGTGCTGGGTGGGAATTATGGGACATTCACAAGAGTTGGGTAACAAACTCTTTTTTTTTTTTTTGTACTGGGGATTTAACCCAAGGACTTTCTACCTCTGAGCTACACCCCCCAGATCTATGTTATTTTGAAACAAGGTCTCACTAAGTGAGACATGGCTTCCAGTCTGTGATGCTTCTGTCTCAGCCTCCCAAATACTGGGATTACAGGCGTGCACCACCATGCCCCAGTGGTAATGGCCTCTTTTTTTGGCAGTACTGGGTATTGAACCCAGGGGCATTCTACCTCCGAGCTATACCCCCAGAACTTGGCATTCTACCTCCGAGCTATACCCCCAGTACTTGGGAGGCTGAGACAGAAGGATCACAGGTTTGTGGCCAGCCTCCACAATTTAGTGAGACCCTGTTTCAAAATAAAAAATAAATTATGGCTGGGGGGGTGTAGCTCCGAGGTAGAATGCCCCGGGTTCAATTCCCAGTATCACCAAAAAAAAAAAAAAAAAAAAAGAAGAAGAAAAGAAATGTGCTATAGATTCTGAAGCCAACAGGTATAGATTTTGTTTTTAAAAAAAGGCAAGAGCCGGGCTTGGTGGCGCACGCTTGGCTTGTAATCCCAGTACTTGGGAGGCAGAGACCAGAGGATCTGGGTTCGTGACCAGCCTCAGCTACTTAGTGAGGCCCTCTACAACTTGGCGAGACCTGGTTTCAAAATAAAGGAGAAAAAATAGGGCTGGGGGTGTAGCTCAGAGGTAGAACACCCCTGGGTTCAATCCCCGGTACCGCAAAAAAAAAAAAAAAAAAAAGGCAGGGGAAAAAGTTTAAATTAGAGGCAGAAAGGGTTGTATAACAGAACAACACTGAATAACAGAAGACATGAATTGTGGTTCCTGGCTAACCCTTACTGAGTGGCTTTGGGTTAGTCCCGGTTTCTTGGACTTAAAATGCAGATGTTGATAATGACATCTCTACCTGGCTATTATGAGGGTTAAATGAGTATCTATGGAAGCTTTGGGTATGCTGTGAATTTTATACAACATGGTATAATTACATTATCGGAGTAAGTCTAATGCTGCCCACCATGAGACAGTAAATATAGAATCAGAAAAGTTCCACAAGGTTGTTTTTATCTCATCTCACTTCATTTTCATGCAATGTAAATATTCTTCCCCAAGGTAACTCAAGGTCCAAAGCCACCTTCTAAGAATCAATTAGCTGGGTGTGGTAGTGCACGACTGTAACCCCAGAACTTGGGAGGCTGAGACAGGAGGATCCCAGGTTCGATGCCAGCTTCAGCAATTTAGTGACACCCTATTTCAAAAAAAATAAAATAGGGTGGGTTTATAGCTCCGAGGTAGAATGCCCCCTGGGTTCAATCCCAAGCACCCCCCCCACAGAATCAATTAATTATGATTAATTAAATGTTAAAGAAAAGGCAAAGTTCTACTTTAAAAAAAAAGTTCTTCCTCTGCCTTTTAGGATCTCTCTCCCATCCCCCAGCCTTTATTCTTGTGATTTATTCAAGAAGAACAGCATAAAAGCATCTTATTAGCAATTCTTATCCAGGAAATATGAGCACTTAGGGTCGATTGAAAGAGAACTAGGAGGAGTCAAGAGGGAGAATAATGTCACACTTTTTTTTAAGCTAGCTTAACAGCAATCAGTTAAGGGTATCATTATGTGTAAATTTGAATCATCAGATATTTAAAACATCTTTGCAAATGTTTCATTTTATTACCCCAAATGATTTCTCTTTCCGTGAACCTTTATTCTGATGCTTCGACATAGTCGAAACTAACCTAAATTATAAGCAAGATTTGGTAGCAATATAGCGAAGGGTTTTGCTGTTTTACATGCCTTTAAGTTGAAAATGCTAAATAGACTGATCTTTCTTCTAACAGCTTCGGAGGAAGGTAGTGTCTAAAAACTTGATTTTCTCCCTTCTTAGTCAGGAGGATTTCTGGAACATGCTAAAAAGGCAGTCAGTATGTTTCTCCCTTAGTGACAAAAGTTAGATTTCTGTCAGCAGCTCTCATTAAAACTAGCTTTTAGCCTGTGCCCTCATCATGTGCCACAGACTTAGTTTGGGATTAGCAAATACTAATCCACATGTAAGCGCTCTCGAGGACCCACACACGTTTAGCACTCTGATTCCACTCTTTAAGTGTCCGCCCCAACTCCTCTGGTTACCCTTGATTAATTTTAGGAGCTGTGAATGCATTCGCATCACTGAGTCTTCCCTGCCAGCCTAACTTCTAACCAGGTGATGTCTCAAAGTTTGGTGATGTCTCAAAGCCTGGTCTTGCATAGCGAGCTCAGAGAATCTGGAAATCCGCAGGTCTCGCCTTCTCCTCTCGGGACAGGGCCTTTTGTGCGCCGAGCTTGTTCACTTCTGGGCACTCTTTGGAGAGGTTTCTAGGCCGGTGCTGCAACTGGAGGGGCCGGGGAGGAGGAGGCCGGCTCGCAGATGCCTGCAGAGGGGCTGACACCGCTGCAGCGGGGGCTGGGCAGGGGCCGGGGGCAGGTCTCCGGCCTCGCCCAGTCTCTCAGCACCATCCCGCCACCCGCCCTGGGCCCGTCCGCGGCCAGCCGGCGGAGAGGGGCGCGGGAGGCGCGGCCTTTGTGCTGGCCGCCGGCGGGGCGCGCAGGGAGGCGGGGACGGCCGGAGCCGCGGCCGGGGCTTGACCCCCAGGTGCATTGTCCGGCGGCCGCCCGCCCCGCTCCCTGCGCGCCGTCCTCCCTGCGCGCTCCTCCCGTCGCATCCCCCGTCCCGCCGTCTCCCTCCGCGCCGCGCCGCGCGACCTCGGGTCCCCGGCCAGGCCAGATGTAGAAAGTAGTCCCGCCGCCGCGCTGTCCACTGCGCCCCCGCCCTGCGGCCGCGCACTCCGCCCGGCCGGACGCCCCCGCCTCGCCGCGCCGCGCCGCCCGCATCGGGGCCGGGATCGGGACCGGGACCCGGACCAGCACCAGCACCAGCACCGGGCCGGAGCGAGCTGCAGCGCGGCGGGCGGCGGGCGGCGGGCACCGGGCAGCGGCCGGGTCATGCCCGCGCAGCCCCGCTGATGGCGCCTTCGCCGCGACCCCGCGCCCGGCCGCGGCCGCCGGGGATGCCGCTCCGCGCGCTGCTGCTGCTGCTCGGCTGCTCTCCAGGTGGGCGCGCTCTGCAGGGCGGGTCCCCGCGTGGCGGGCGCGTGGGCAGGGCGGGCGGGACGGGTGCGGGCGGCGGGCCCCCTGGCCCTTCCCGGGCGCGCCATTGTCCCGCGCCCGCGGCGCCCCGCTCCGCTCCGCGTCGCCCGCACGTGGCTTTATTTATATTGTCTCCGCAGTGGCCGCGCAGGCTCCCGGCGTGTGCATGGGGTCCCCGCAGGCTCCCGGCGTGTGCATGGGGTCCCCGCAGGCTCCCGGCGTGTGCATGGGGTCCCCGCAGGCTCCCGGCGTGTGCATGGGGTCCCCGCAGGCTCCCGGCGTGTGCATGGGGTCTGGGGTCCCCGCGTCTCCGCACCCGGGGCGGGGATGGGGCACTCGGCGCCCCGGGCAGCACCCCCGCTGCACCCCGTTTCCCGGGTCCGAGGCGGGCGAGGAGATGGGATGGGGGAATCGGAAGAGAAAGAAGGGGGTGGAAAGTTTGCACGGTCCACTCGTGCCCCAGCGTGGGAGGGAGAGGGTCCCCGACGCTGGGGAGGGAAGCGCCCATTGGGGTTATTTCCTAAAGGTAGGTATTTGGAGGCAGGGCCAGAGGTGTGTACGGCCCCCCTCCAGGTTGGTCCTGCACAAACTTAATAAACTTCCTTGTTTCTTCCTGGCTTCGTCCTCAGTTTCCTCCAGGAGATGAAAGTGTGAAGTGAATGGGGAGGGGGCGGGGGTAGTGTGGAGGCTGTTTTATTTATTTACAAGTTGCAGACGCTGGACTTTGGCTTTTTTTTTTTTTTTCCTGGAGGAGTAAGTTCCAGTTCGCATGAGAAAAGGATCAAAGTCAGATGTGGCTCAGAAACACAATGGGCGCCTTCCGGAGTGGTCTGCACCGCGCTGCACCGCGGGGCAGTTGGGGTGGCTCGCGTCGCCCCAGGCAAACATTAATGGACGCCTGGAGCCCGGGAGAGGAGACTTCCTAGGACCTTCCTTGCTCAGAAAGATGTTTGGAATATTACACATATTCCTGAATGTTTGTAATCGTGGATTCAAAATGACCAGGAGGAAGATGAAAAGTCCCTCCACCCCCACCCTTCATTCTGTTAAGCCCGTCAAAGTGCAGGACTTTAGCGGGCCTCTGCTCTAAAAGCAGGAGGTAACCAAGTACTACTAGTACTACTAGTTGGTCATCGGATGCTTTATCCTGGCAGGGGCCGGGGGCGGTGTGTATGCTTAGGAAAAGCATTTCCTCTGCTCTGATAAAAATGTGTACTGGTTGATTAAGCAATCTCCTATCCCTATTAGACAGTAAGGACCCATTAGTCACGCATTTTTTTCCAACAGTTGGTAGTTCTAAAAAAAAGTGAAATAAAAGTTTCTTAATCCGATCACCCACTGAGTACAAGCAGCAAGAGTTACCAACTTTTCAAAGTCTATTCTTTGTTCTTTAAATACCTAGCTGGCTTTGCAGAAATTAAGTAAATGGATTTCTTTCAAGGGAGAGGAGACAATCCTTGCCGGAAAAGGGCAGATAGAAAAATGCAAACTTGTAATTTGTCACAAAAGATAAACCCACTTCCCAAAGGAGTAGGTGCCAAGGGTTCCAAAAACATTTAAAAGGGACAAGGAAATAAACGTGCTTGTTCGAGGAGTTGGAGTTTTGCTAATGATTTCTTGTAAAATTAGACTTTTACGACTTAGTCTGTTCAAGATCTTTTTTGACAAGCTTGTAAAAGTAGCAAACAGCTTGTGCTCACGAGTTTTCCTGATGATTTGGAAACTTGAGAAGAAGTTATTGAAATCTTCCCTATGCTTTTAGTGTAAAGTTGTAAAAAGTGCTTTCTCTGACTTGTTGAAAAGGTTTGCTGAAACTTAGATTGGTTTATTAAAGTGCTTGTAAGTTAAATAATACAGTTGGTTAAATTTTGCCTAGAACACTGAATATGTTTTACAGTTGTGCGTTAAATGATTTTATACCTATAATTCTGTATATGCTTCTCTCCCTTTTTCCTTTATAGGAGTGTGGTGTTTTAGTGAACTGTTTTTTATAAAAGAACCACAGGATGTAACTGTCACAAGAAAGGACCCAGTCATTTTAGATTGCCAGGCTCATGGAGAAGTTCCTATTAAGGTCACATGGTTGAAAAATGGAGCAAAAGTGTCTGAAAATAAACGGATTCAGGTTGTTTCTAACGGCTCTTTATACATCAGTGAGGTGGAGGGCAGGCGAGGAGAGCAGTCCGACGAAGGATTTTATCAGTGCTTAGCAGTGAACAAATATGGAGCCATTCTTAGTCAAAAAGCTCATCTTACCTTATCAAGTAAGTGTTTAAGTTCTTGGTTGTTGACATTTTCGTTATTATATGTTGATAATTTCTTGATTTATGAATATAATAACCCTAAAAGTCATACATAAAGTTTTACTGGAGATAACAGCTAATGATAAATAGATGATAAACAGGGCATGTAGAGGACTATGCAGAAATACATATATAAATTGAAATGAGTGATTGGAAACAGAAGTCATATTGGGTTTAGGACATCAGGTAAAACAAAACCTGTTGTAGAGGTGGCTTTACATAAATTTATATAAGAAGAGTTGGATGGAGAAGTGTGGCCAACACAAGTTGTTCTAAAATTTCATCCTTTAGAAATTAGTAATTAAGTAAAAACAACACAAGTAAATCTGCTTTGTAGATAGCAGTGAGTGCTAAATCTTTCTTATAGCCCAGCCTTCCATTTCTCTGACTGCTTTTAGATCACCCATGTTGCTTTTTAATGGTAAGACAGGGCATTGGTCAGTAACTCTCAAGCCTTTGAAGTATTCCTAGTCTTTTCCTGCTGGGAGGGAAAGAGATTAAGGCCATTTCCATATTATGCCTAATGGACTTAAACCAGAAGTTTGCTGTGTAACAATTTCCTTTGTATTAACAATCCCATTGGAGCAACCATTTGTCCCAGTGATCCATTGCTTGGTGGTTGACCTGATAACTGTTGAGTACAATGATGGCCTTGGACAGGTAGGGAATTCTGCTTCCACTGAGGTTACGTTTTTTCAGGTGAGTAGCCGACAGCACTCAGGATTCCAATAGACTATTTAAATGTGGAAGCACAAGACAAAAATGTGTCTTAAAAATAGTTTTACAGGTATCCTAGCTACATGCTTTTGTTAATCCACAAAAGCTAGATTTTCCACTCTACCTACAGATTGATCATTTACAAGATCAACAACAGGAAGAGGGATTTCTTGAGATAAAGGCATAATCTTTAGGCAGTAGTTTTTTCAAGGTCTACACAATTGAGACTTAAGAGGCGATTCGTAGGAATTTCCCAGGTGAATTTAACTATTGGAACAGCTCATAGCTATATTTATGCTACCCTCATATTAATAACTTTTTGGATAATAATGATTAATTACAGAAGATAAATTGCAAAGATATTTTATGTTGAAATATGTCAGAAAGTTAGAGACGTTTCTAAAACTAGCTCCACCCCACTCCTGCCAAAGAATATAAACCTGATAGAATTTCTGACGGATTTCTTCTCTGGTCCTTTTCGTTTTTCTTTTTGCTATTAGTATTGGCTAATAATAATTCTTTTTCATTGAA
Organism: Glis glis; assembly: GCA_004027185.1. Classification (NCBI taxonomy): domain Eukaryota; kingdom Metazoa; phylum Chordata; class Mammalia; order Rodentia; family Gliridae; genus Glis; species Glis glis. The sequence goes on from PVJS01027700.1 coordinate 19,871, forward strand.
TAATGTTCTTTCTTTACAATCCTTATGTTCTGTTCACTTAATTGTTGTCTAATGTCAAATTATTCTGTAGGATTCTGGGTTTTCTACCTTTTTGGGTTTGTGGAATCTTGCATTTTCATACCCAGGAATTGTAACTTGTATTACCTTTTCAGGAGTCAGGGGTCAGTAGGGGGGTAGAGTGGGGTGGACAGGCCTTGAAAAGATGACACATTTGTCACAACCACATGTTGTTTCTAGGACCTCCTGAGAAGTCTGACAGGCTCCCAGAAACACTTTTGAAAACACAGAACTTTTTGATTTCATAAATAAAGTCTGAAAGATGTGTGATGGGTGTAGCAAATACATGCTAGTACTAGGGCTGGGAACAACACTGGTGGAGTGCATGCTTAGCGTGCACCAAGGCCTTGGGTTCAATACCCAGCACCCCTCAAAAAAAGGTTAGTACTAGTTTTTTTAGTGTCTTTAGATTTTTGTATCTTTATTAAAAAATTATTGTTCATAATAAATAATTAGATGTGAATTGTTTCTAAGGGAATTGTGGTGAAGTACTTTTCATATTATAAGTATTAAAAAATTTCCAGTGAAACTACAGAGAACATTGCTTCTCTGTTAAATCCCAACTGTAATCAGTTAGGTGCCATGTTCTTCAAATGCACACATTTTATTTAACCCTGCAGAGGTGTTTTGCTAGAGAAATCCAGTCAGTATTATGAATTTAAAATAAGAAATGCATAGCAGATTTAGATGTTCCTTTAGAAATATGAAATTTCTTAGAGATCCTAAATTAACGTTAGTTCTGGTTTCTGAGAGGCAGTGGCTGATGATGGAGGCTCAAATCTCCTTTTCCTGTCTTCAGGGTAAAGATGTTATCCGGAGTAAACAGGAAGAGAATAGACTTTAAGTGGACATTCTGGTTTTTTTGTTTTGTTTTGTTTTTGTTAAAGCTAGTTGTAGTTACTGATAACAGCAGGGTACAAGTATGTTCTTTTTATTTTCTTAGTCAAAAATTTTGGAAACAAGCATATCGTTTGGTTCAGAAATGTAATAGTACAGTACCTGAAGTCTAAAACTTTAATCTGTGCAGGTTTTAGGTTTTTAACATACAGGCAGTGAATTCTTGATTTCTAAACTTAGGAACTAGACGCTAAAAGTTGCACTCTAGGCAGGAATTCCATTATTCATGTGTAAATTAGGAATTCACAGGGTTAAAAGGTTAGAAAGTGGCCGGAATGAGGTTTACCCTTGTGATAAAGAGCAGATGACCCTCATTCATTGGCCAAAGCTTTCATGTAGCTCTTCTGCAAAGTTGGTTATTGCCATGAATTGTTCTTAAGGAATGCAGAAATTCAAATGTGAGCAGGCCTTTCCTTAAGTGTCTCTCTGGAGCCCTATCTCCCAAGCACATCAGAGCCTGCTGCAGGGATGAGGTTCTTCCCCAAAGGCCTGGAGGCTTTGCTTTCCTGCTGTTCATCCAAGCACAAAAGAATTTGTCTTAGTTTGGCTAAGGCAGACCATTTTTGAAGGAAAATACAGGGTTAAAGTAATACTTAGCTTCTAAAAAGAAGGTAATCCTTTTTATTGATAGCTGTTTTAGCTGTTTTACATTTTCATGTAATTATAATAGGAAGGGGAGTGATGTGGGAGACCCTTTTTCTAGTTGTATACAGTAGTAAGAACAGAAAATTAAACTGTTTCCTGTAAATTTAAAATTTAAAAATTCTAGTAAATCAAATTTTCACCTTGGGTAGTAAATTTTCATTATGCAAATAATTTAAGCATTTTAGGAATAAGAAATAATCTAAGGGAATTGATGTTTCTTGCATTCTTAATGTTGAAATAAGTAAGATAAATTTCATAGGAAAGCATTAGTGTGGTAAGACAGTCTCATATTTCAACAAGTTTAAATTAAGATAGACATTTGAGAGAAGTAAAGGAAGAGGTGGGTTGTGTTCTGTGATGTGTAAAACACGGTTGTGAGCTAGTGATTGAACAGGAAGCTAGTTGTTTATTTCCTTTCCATAAAAGGTGGAAATTGAAGTCTTAGGACAGAGGGAGAGAGAAGATAAAAGGTGGCCTATGTTTCTTGGGTTTTTTCATGACTCGTTGGGCATAAAATAATTTTTATGTGAGTACTTGTAGCTTGAAGAACATGGGAATTATTGCAACTTTATGATTTATTTTTTCATTCAAAATTTTGAGGTTAATTATGGCATCAGTCAACTTGTTTAAGGGGTGCATTTCTATAAGTAGCAAAAGTAATTTTCTTCAGTAGGATATAAGTTTTTTGTGAATAAAATGTTTATCACTGCAGTTTAAATTAAGATGAAACTTAAGGTTTTTTTGTGGGATTGGTGAACCACTGTACTGTGGGTATGGTTTTCTGTCTATCTAAAGAGTAATTTATAAATTATAGTCCAGGTCTGGGTTGTAGGTCAGTAGTAGAGTCCTTGCCTAGCATATGTGAAGCCCTGGATTCTATTCCCAGCACTGCCCCCCAAAAAAGTTTAAAGTTGATTTAAAATGTAAAGTTAAAATATATATATATATATATATTTTTTTTTTTTTGCGGTACCCGGGATTGAACCCAGGGGCGTTCTACCTCCGAGCTACACCCCCGGCCCTATTTTTTCTCCTTTATTTTGAAACCGGGTCTCAAGAAGTTGCGGAGGGCCTCACTAAGTAGCTGAGGCTGGCTGCGAACCAGGAGCCTCTGGTTTCCGCCTCCCAAGTACTGGGATTACAAGCGGGCGCCACCACTAAAATATATTTTTTATTTTTTATTTTTTTTGTGGTACCGGGGGTTGAACCCAGGGGCGTTCTACCTCTGAGCTACACCCCCAGCCCTATTTTTTATCCTTTATTTTGAAACCGGGTCTCAAAGTTGCTGAGGGCCTCACTAAGTAGCTGGGGCTGGCCATGAACCCGGATCCTCCAGTCTCAGCCTCCCAAGTACTGGGATTACAAGCGTGCGCCACCACGCCCGGCTTAAAATATATTTTTTAAAAGAGGGACAAGTGGTATATTGAAAAGAGAATGATAGAAATGTTAATGTTATGAGACCGTAGCCTAGACTTTTGGATTTTGTTAATGATCCTGGGACCCCAAATGCAAATGTTGCTGTCTGGTCATGGTTCATTGTGATTTGCAGATGAGAACAGGGTCTTACCTGCGTGCATTCCCCCAGGTCTGACTCCCTCCAAGTTACCTGCCCTGATTCAACAGTTCTAGCATATAAGTGAAAGTTGTTTGATTTTGGAAAAATAAGACTAAACTGAGATATTTAGAGACCATTCTGCCAATTCTGTAGATAAAGTTGAGGCGATGCTTTCTGGGATTCAAGAAAGATCACCTTTTAAAAACAGATGGCATGGTTCAAAAGCATGTTTGACATAAAATTAACCGCCTTGCATAAGTGAAGCCGAAGAAGTAAAAGTTGTAAATGTAGTTCCATACACTTACTTAGCATGACACTTGGTTCTGAAAGTCTGTCTACTTAAAGCCTGATAATCGCTGGGCAATGGAACCAGTTTTTCCCACTTTACGCTTGATTCATGAGGATCGTTTCTCATTTTCAGGAACCGGTAACACTATCTCAATCTTTTTAAAGTTGTTGAATTTTTTTTAACAAAACAGGATCCAGTGAGGGGTGGACTTATATTTTACTCTACGAAGTATATAAGTGTCTTTGCCTGGCTTCTGCCTGGCTTGTTAGTGGAGCTCTGAAAGGTGCCTGGCGTGTCCCTTGTCAGCTCTCTGAGGATCCCACAAGAAAGGGCTTCCCTCTCAGGAGTTGTTTGTGCAGGGGCTTGTCGCCACGGCTCCCGAATTTAACAGCTGGGCCCTGGGTGAAGTCCAAAGCAATGTAAAAGAACAGCAAAAATCAAATCAAATATTTGAAGCAGGGCCTCCGGTTAATGGAGTATTTCAGCTAATAAACGAATTTGAGGTTACTTTCTGGAAAACCATTTTTTTGGTACTGGGAATTGAACCCAGGGGCATTCTGCCCAGCTCTATTTTATTTTTTTACTTTGAAACAGGGTCTCACTAAGTTGGTGAGGCTGGCCTTGAATCTGAGATCCTCCTGTCTCAGCCTCCAAGTACTGGGATTACAGGCCTACAGGCCTGTGCCATTATGCCTGGCTTCAACCTGAATTTTAAAAACAATTTTGATTATTGAAATGTTTTATGTCTTTTTTTGTTTGGTACTAGGGATTGAACTCAGGGGCATTCTACCTCTGAGCTACATCCCCAGCCTTTTTTAATTTTTTATTTTGAAACAGGGTCTCACTAAATTGTGAAGGGCTTCACCAAGTCACTGAGGCTCGCCTGTGATCCTCTTATCTCGGCCTCCCAAGTACTGGGATTACAGGCAGGTACCCAGTTTACTGAAATGTTTTAAAAGAAATCCTAAAAACTTCCCTCAAACTAAGTTTTTAAGCTGGGTGTGGTGGCGCACGCTTGTAATCCCAGTACTTGGGAGACTGAGACGGGAGGATCTGGGTTCGCTGTTAGTGTCAGCTACTTCGTGATGCCCTCTGCAATTTAGTGAGATCCTGTTTCAAAATAAAGAATAAAAAATAGGGCTGGGGGTGTAGCTCGGAGGTAGAATGCCCCTGGGTTCAATCCCAAGTACCACACATACAAAACCTAGTTTTTATTGTCAGTCAAGTCTATTTTGATACTTGTAGGCTTTTCTATTGTCCAGACTCTTTATTAAAGTACATTTTAAACTCATCACTTAAATCTTGGTAGATAAGGAAGAAGGTATAATTATTGAAACCTATTTGCAGTTGCTCTAACAGGGTAATCTGCCGTGAGCCTGCAGTAAATAGTTGATAATGCAGATGTACAAAGAAGGTAAAAGCGTACCAGATTACCTTTCAGTGGCTGTAGGTCTGAAGCCAAGTGACCTGCTGTAGGGATATGTAGCCGAGGACGATGGCATGATCCTCACAAAGGTCTCTAACGCTAACCCGACAAATTCTTCCCTGACTTATGTATTTTTTTAAAAAAAGAAGCCAAATTCTTATAGACCAAGCAGAAGGCATGAATTAAAAATGTTTGTTTTTTTAGTTTCTAGAGGGTTTGCCCTTCCCTTGTGTTTATATATTTTTGGTAGCTGTAGCATTTGTAGTGGTTAGATTAAGTAGATGACTCTTGGAGAATGCAGGCATTGTTCAGGGATTTGGTTCCAAATTTTTATCCTCACTGGGTCTAGTCCTTAAGAGCTGGAAAGGAAATTCTCTTTTGAAAACTTACTTACCCGGGCGTGGTGGCACACGCTTGTAATCCCAGTACCTTGGGAGGCGGAGACCGGAGGATCCGGGTTCGAGGCCAGCCTCAGCTCTCTCTCTCTCTCTCTCTCTCTCCGTGTCTCTCTCTCTCTCCTTCTCTCTCTCTCTCTCTCTCTCTCTCTCTACTTAGTGAGGCCCTCCACAACTTCGTGAGACCTGGTTTCAAAATAAAGTATAAAAAATAGGGCCGGGGGTGTAGCGCGGAGGTAGAACGCCCCTGCGTTCAATCCCCGGTGCCGCAAAAAAAAAAAAAAAAAAAGAATGATAGTGCTTCTCTATTCCTTTTTATACACACAGTATAGTCAAAACTGTTAATGCCGGATGTAGTAGTGCACGCCTGGAATGCCAGTACTTGGGAGGCTTGGGAAGATGAGACAGGAGGATCACAGTTTGAGGCCATACCTAGCAACTTAATGAGATTCTGTTTCAAAATAAAGAATAAAGAGGTCTGGGGATATTGCTCAGAGGTAGAATGCCCCTGAGTTCAATCCCTAGTGAAAGAAAGGAAGAAAAGGAAAAAATGGGAAAGGAAAAAAAGGGAAGAGGAGAGACTTAAGATACTGGCAATGAACCTTTTGGAGAGAAAACCTTAAAATTTGCTAAAACTTACCTGTAGTCAGTAGAGAGTCCTTGCTACCTTATTTGATTTGCATATCATTCTGCCTTCCTCTCTCCTGAGTAAAGATCACAGCATTTTAGTCTTAGAAATACTATTTTGGAGCCGGGCGTGGTGGCACACGCTTGTAATCCCAGTACTTTGGGAGGCGGAGACCGGATGATCCGGGTTCACGGCCAACCTCAGCGCGCATGCGCGTGATCTATATCTATCTATCCATCCCCTCTCTCCTCTCTCTCTCTCTCTCTCTACCTAGTGAGGCCCTCCACAACTTCGTGAGAC
>PVJS01027701.1:0-26062 GCA_004027185.1 Glis glis
TCATGAAGTTGCGGAGGGCCTCACTAGGTAGAGAGAGAGAGAGAGAGAGAGAGAGAGCTGATGCTGGCCGCGAACCCGGATCCTCCGGTCTCCGCCTCCCAAAGTACTGGGATTACAAGTGTCCGCCACCACACCCGACCAAGGGCAGCCTTTTTTTATGTTTCATTTTGAAAGGGTCTAGCTAAATTATTGCTTGCTGGCCTCAAACCTGAAATCCTCTGTCTGAGCCTCCCAAGTACTAGGATTACAGGTGTGTACCACCGTGCCTGGCTCCCAGAGACTTATTAAAAGCAGTAATGGAGCCGGGCGTGGTGGCATGTACCTGTAATCCCAGTACTTAGAAAGCTAAGACAGGAGGATCACAGGTTGGAGAACAGCCTCAGCAATTGAGTAAGACCCTATTTCAAAATTAAAATAATAAAGTAAAATAAAAGGCTGAGTATATAGCTCAGAGGTAGAATGCCTCTGGGTTCAATCCCCAGTATCTCCCCACCACACACACACACACACACACACACACACAATCAGTAATTGGGATAGGAGTTGTAGCTCAGTAGCAAATCTCTTGTTTAGCAAGCACGTGCACGGAAGTTCTGGGTTCTATCCCTAGCACCGTGTGTGTGTGTGTGTGTGTGTGTGTGTCCGTGCACGCACATGCACACGTGCGCTTGCGCGTAGCTTCCTCCTCAACATATCGCAGGCGTGGGTCTCTCGGTCTCCCTCCGGAGCAGGCTAGTTTCAGGTTTGACTGCTCAACCTTGCTTTTCTGTTTCACTAAATGAAAAACGTAATTTCCCTGGCAGTCATTCATCTGTGTCAGGTCTTCATTCTGCAGGCAATGATTTATGGCCAGATCGCATGATGTGCATTGACCCAGGACTTTTAATACTCCGTCTGCAGCGTTCAGTTGTCTGCGAGCCTGAGCTGGAGCCAGTAGGATTCACTTTCTAACCCACCTTAGCATCATATTTAGTGGCATGCACAGGAGTCAACCATCTCCCTAGGGTTTTCCCTGGTACCTGGACCATTTGGTACCAGCTCCAAATCCCACGTTGGCCAACAGAAGATAAGGATCCCTGCCGTAATCCCAGTACTTGGGAGGCGGAGACCGGAGGATCCGGGTTTGTGGCCAGCCTCAGCTACTTAGTGAGGCCCTCTGCAACTTCATGAGACCTGGTTTCAAAATAAAGGATAAAAATTAGGGCCAGGGGTGTAGCTCGGAGGTAGAACGCCCCTGGGTTCAATCCCCGGTATTGGAAAAAAAACAACAACAAAGAAGATAAGGATCCTTTCTGTGTTGGTTGCATAGCAGGCTTTCACATTTCAGGAGCGGCCGCTGAAAGCAGTTGGCCAATTACCGTCTAGAGCAGCTGGACAGTCATTATGTCGAGCCAGCTCAGCTCTTTGTCATCAGCACTGTCGCCATACCTGAACAAGCCCTGAATAGTTTCATCTGGAAGACAACCCCATTCGGTAACATAGGACTTCACTTTGGGGCTGAATGACCTTGGAAGACAAATCAAATGACAATCCTATTCAAAATCAAACACAATTCAGGAGCTAGGTTAAGATTCCTGGCCAGGTGTGGTGGCCAATGCACACCTGTAATCCCAGTACTTGGGAGGCTGAGACAGGAGGATCACAGGTTCGAAACCAGGCTCAGCAACTTAGCCAGACCCTGTTTCAAAATAAAAAAATAAAATTGGGCTAGGGATATCACTCAGAGATAGAATGCCCCTGGGGTTAATCCCCTATACCACAAAAAAAAAAAAATTCAATAGAGCAGAAATAGATGAGGATTTGGGTAATTTCTTCCCTCAAAAACAGACATTTGGTCAATGTCTCTGCTTCTCTACTTTTTAATGGGGTAGAATTTGAGGAATTGAGCTTAGTATTTTTTAAAATTCTTACACAGATAAAGAGCTCAGAAATGAGAAAACCTCCTACGTTGTCCGTACACCCTACTGAGTTTACCGTTCATCATTTTATTCAAGTCCCTTCCTACGGGTATCCTATTGACAAGTTTCTTGAGAGCTTAAAATTCTTCCCTCTTAAAAATTTTTTTTCAATTTTTAAAAGCCTTTCTTTATAATAAGCCTTCATCCCTGAGGGCTTCGTAATTTGTCATATTTCCTACTTTATCTTGCCAACTAAAACCATAAAGCCTAGCGGTGAGGAGGAGTGTGAGGGAGCACGTTCCTTCCGTATTCATGTTACCATTGCTCTTTCCATTAACTTTGAAAATCGATTCTAAGTCAGTCACACATATGATTTGATTCCTAAAAGTACGATTACATACCACTTGGAAACATCTAACAATTGCAAAAGCAAAAGAACTCATTTTCATCTTTGTAGGAAAATGAACTGAGCCCAGGTATAATTCTTTTCTTTAGCGGTACTATTTATAGTCAGCCACTTGGGTTATTTTGAGGAAAGGTGATTCAGATGGTCGGTTTCTACTCTGCTACTTCCTTCCTCCCCATCACCGTAAGCTAAAATATAAAGTTCTTAGCTCAGCATGCCATGTCCTTTAGATTTCTACTCTCCCCTACCATCTACTACACCAAACCACTCTGGATTCCTAAACACCCCGTTTCCTTTTGTGTTTGCAGGAGGATGCGCACGCATCTCTCTGCCCAGGACGTCCCTCTTCCTGCCAGCCACCCCTGCCCCATAACCCTTCCACACAGAGACTCAGTGCCACTTCCTCTGAAAGACTTGCCTGGGCCTCACAGATGTCACTCCTTGACCCTTCCTTTGTGCTCCCATTAACCCTGGGGAGATGCCTCTCTGGGCAATTATCTCGCTGCTCAGTGAAAATTTATGACATTTGTCTCCCCAATAAAACAGTGACCTCAAGAGCAAGCTTCTTTTTTGCAGTTGTCTCCCCAGCATTGTGCTCAGCATATAGTAGGTGGTTAATAAATGTTCTCAGAAGGAACAGAGGGACAAGGACAGGCCATCATTTGGGATGCAAACAGAAAAAAACTGCTCCTGCATGTTCCCTTTTGGATTGTGGTCAAGGAAAAGAATGCTTCTCCCGTGGCTACTGGCCCAGAAATAGCTACTGGAAAAGAAACCTTACAGAGAACTGTGCAGCCTGGGCCTTGAGTAAGAGCGGGAGCAGGTACATTCTTTGCTGCCTTCTTCTCTCCATCTACCATGCCTGGGAGCTACTGCTGGGTGGAGCAGGAAACATGCCTGTCAGCCTGCTCTACTTACTTAATAGCTACTATACAAGAAACCGAGAATGGTCACTTGCCAAGCCCATGATGTATAGCCCTAACTTGTTTTACCACTCAGTCCTGAGGCCCTAGGACTTTACTTCTTGACACCAGCTTTTCCAGCCAGAGAAGGACAAAAGGAATAAAGAGGAGCCTGACAGCTGACCTTTCATGCCTACGGTGCCATGGAACTATGAGCACATCTTATCTTTCGGAATTCTCAGTTTCTTTCTTTATAAAATGAGATCTATGGAAACCAGGCATGGTGGTACACTCTTGTAATCCCAGTTCTTAGGGGGGTTGAGACAGGAGGATCGCAGGTTCAAGGCCAGCCTTGGCAACTTAGCAAGGTCCCTCAGCAACTTAGCAAGGCAAGACCTTCTTTCAAAGTAAAAAAAAATAAGCTGAGTGTGGTGGACCATGCTGGGTGATCCCGGTACTTGGGAGGCTGAGACAGGAGGATTGCAGGTTCGAAGCCAGCCTCAGCAACTTAGTGAGGCTCTCCTCAACTTAGTGAGACCCTGTTTCAAAATAAAGAATAAAATAGGGCTGGGGGTGTAGCTAAGAGGTAGAATGCCCCTGGGTTCAATCCCCAGTACCACAAAAATGTAAATAAATAAATAAATGGGTTGGGTATATAGCTCACAGGTAGAATACCCCTGGGTTCCATCCCCAGTACCAAAAATATATTAAAAGTAAATAAACAAATGAAATTTGAAAAATAGGGCTAGGGGTTTAGTTCAGAATGCCTCTGGGTTCAACCTCCAGTACCAAAAGAAAGTAAGAAAAAGAAAAGAAAGAAAGGGAAAGGAAAAGAAAAATAATAAAATGAGATGTTTGGACTAATGGCCTACCACAGTTTTTGTAGACATAAAAGCTATGGTTTTGTGTAAGAACATACTGAGATTATGGAATTACACCCTGAATAAACATAACAGTGATTGATCAAGGTGTTTAGCATCCAATTTACGTGTAGGTAAGAACCAACTACACAAACACACTTGAGGGGCATGGAAAGCTAGCATGATCTGTGCTCTCAAAGGTCAACAATCTAACCAGAGCTCGAAAGCACACCAAATATTATGAACAAATGTGCAAAGTGCAGGTGAGGGGTAGAGATTTAGTACTAGAGACTGAATCCAGGGGCATTTTACTTCTGAGCTACACCCTTCTTGACTGTGGTTTTTTTTTTTTTTTTTTTGCGGTACCGGGGATTGAACCCAGGGGCATTCTACCTCCGCGCTACGTCCCCGGCCCTATTTTTTATACTTTATTTTGAAACCGGGTCTCACGAAGTTGTGGAGGGCCTCACTAAGTAGAGAGAGAGAGAAAGAGAGAGAGAGACAGTGAGAGAGAGAGAGAGAGAGAGCTGAGGCTGGCCGCGAACCCGGATCCTCCGGTCTCCGCCTACCAAAGTACTGGGATTACAAGCGTGCGACGCCACGCCCGGCTCTTGACTGTGTTTTGAAAGTTACCCCTTTTCCTTTTCCTCCCAACCCCTGTCACCCACACCTCTCTCCTGATTCCTGCAAAGTGAATCTTAGAGCAAAGATCTGGGCATCCTACTGTGTTTGCATTTCTTGTTGTCCTGCTGACAGGATGGCCTCTCCCTTTTCACCCCTTTCACTAGATACAGGCAAATTCTAATTTCAGATTAGCAGAGATTTCGTACAACTTGCAAATGTTGAAGTTCAGTGCCAGACGGGAGGATGGTCTGGGATCTCACCACCTTGACTCACCCACTTGATGAAAATGTATTTCTGATTCTTTGATGTCATTTTTTTTTAGCTCCTTATCTCCGTGGGCTTTTTTTTTTTTTTCTGATCCCATATTGAATTATTCTGCTTTGGTGGCTGAAATAGTACTTTTTAGCAAGAGTGGGCTGACACTCTGAAACTCTATAAAAAGGATTAAGTGTTTTGATTTGTGTGGCACCCTAATTTCTTCCGTTCCTCTCTAAAGCTCCTTCGACTTCATTATTTTACAATGTAGAAAATAAATTAAAAGAGAAATGCCCTGTCAGAGAACTAATTCTGAAAATTAAAATATTACCATTTGATTATTGTTTCAGTCTCCCATTCGCCTTTTAACCTAATGGATTTAGTAAACTAATTTCCTTTATGAGTTTCGCTCAATCACATCATGAGTGACACATTATTTTGCTAATGCTTTAGGACAGTAATGGAGAGGAGAATGTGTTCTAGTCACATGGTTAGCACACTAACATAAAAAGCTAATTTCTGGGCCCATGATTGCTCTCACTCACCAGAAAACCACATCCTACCGGGGACCGCTAGCCTAGAAGCCAGTTCCCAGGAGTTCAGGAACAAGAGCCAACGCGAGTGTTCCAATCCCTTCCTACAATTTGATTGTCATATCTGGATTCAGAGTCGGGAAACAAAGCCAATAGTTCCCTTTTGGCTTTTTTGCTCAAGAAGTGGCAAAGAACTTAAAAAAACCTAACACTAAAAAAAAATAAGTAACTCAATCAAAAAATGGAAAATTGAACTAAATAGACATTTCACAAAAGAAGAAATACAAATGGCCAATAAATATATGAAAAAATGTTCAATATCATTAGTAATCAGAGAAATGCAAATTGAAACTACATTGAGAGTCCAGTCAGAATGGCAATCATCAAGAATACAAACAATAATAAATGCTGGCGAGGATGTGGGAAAATAGGAAGTCTCAGACACTGTTAGTAGGGTTGCAAATTAGTGCAACCACTATGGAGATCAGTGTGGAGGTTCCTCAAAAAACTGGGAATGGAATCACCATATGATCCAGCTATACCACTCCTGGATATCTTTCCAAAGGGATTGAAATCAGAATATTATACTGATATATACATAACCATTTTATAGCAGCACAATTCACAATAGCCAAATTATGGAACCAGCCTAAGTGTCCATCAACAGATGAATGGATCACAAAATTATGGGATATAAGCTGGGCATGGTGGTGCACACCAGTACTTGGGAGGCTGAGACAATAGGATCACAGGTTCAAAGACAGCCTCAGCAAGTAGTGAGACTCTCATCAATCTAGTGAAATCCTGTTTCAAAATAAAAATAAAATAGGGCTGGGGGTGTAGGTCAGAGGTAGAATGCCCCTGGGCTCAATCCCTAGTACCACAAAAAAATATATATGGGATATGCACACAATGGAATTCTACTCAACCATAAAAAAGAACAAAATTGCCAGGCATGATGGTTTGTAATCCCAGTACTTTGGGAGGCAGAGATCAGAGGATCCGGGTTCATGGCCAGCCTCAGCTCTCTCTCTCCCTGTCTATCTGTCTCTCTCTCTCTCTCTCTCTCTCTCTCTACTTAGTGAGGCTTCCGCAACTTCGTGAGACCCGGTTTCAAAATAAAGTATTAAAAATAGGGCCAGGGGTGTAGCGCGGAGGTAGAACGCCCCTGGGTTCAATCCCCGGTACCGCAAAAAAAGAAAAAAGAACAAAATCATGTCATTTGCAGGAAAATGGATGGATCTAGAGAATATTAGGCTGACATCAGTCAGTCACAGAAAATAAAGGGTCATATGTTTTCTATCATATGTAGAAGCTAGGGAGAAAATGGGATACAAGAGGGACTCCAGATAAAGGAGGAGAGACCCTAGTGGTATGATGGAGGGGGTCTATGGAAAGGGATGTGGGTGGGGCGGGCGGAGAATGGATGAAGGAAACACTTCCATTGACGCTAAGTACATATACGAAATTATCAATGCCAATCTCAATATTGTGTGTGAAGAAGGGGAGGCAGTGGAGTGGGAGCTGGGAGGGAAGTTCACCAGGTGCTGTGTAATGCATGTCCCTATCACTCTAAACTCCATTAGGATGTGTGGTTACAATGTACGAATAAAAGTACATTAAAAAAAAAACAAGAAGGGGCATGTGGCCATCATCCTAGTCTCTCCTCCTCATTAAACTCCAGGGAGGAAAGGGGGGTGTAAATGCAGCAATCTCTATTTGAAAGTTGTTCCTTTTTTTGTACTTATAACCCATAATCACACTATTGAGCATGCAATTCTTTTCTTATGCTTCTGCTTGCTTGAGTTTTATTTTAATGCTCCACAGATCCCAGGCTCAGGGTGGGAGTTAGGGTAGGGGGAGGATGACTAGGAGTGGTGGAATGAGCTGGACTCAGATATCTGGGAACCTCTGCCCCAGCAACAGTGCTATGGAGGGGAAAAGCTATTCCAGACATTGCAGGTCATACTTGAAGACATTTATGGAATGCCGTGCACTATCTATAGAAGATCTGCAAGCCTAGGGCTAAAAGTAGCAGAAGAAGCAACATTCTGAAGCAGGAATTTCTATTTTTTATAGAAAGAAGAGAATATATAGTAAAATAAAAAATCTATAGAGTTTCAGAGGTAAAGGGTTGGTTTTAGTCTTCCTTCTGTGACTCAGATGCAAGTCCCAGAGTTCTTTTGAGATAGAAGACAAGAAAAAAAAAAGGAAAATAATTTAACCCAGGATATTTTTAGAGAGGATGTTAGAAGCCCATGATATCACTCTCTGAAGTTTTTCTAAGTTGCCAAAGTGAACAAATGAGCCTAGGATGTCTCTACATTGCACAGAGACATTGAAATAAAACTGGTAGGGTTAACAGCTGTGAGCACAGGGGACATTTATTCTCTCTCTCTCTCTCTCTCTCTCTCTCTCTCTCCCTCTCTCTCTCTCTCTCTCATGCCCAGGTATGTAAGGTCTGTAGTGTCAAGTTTGAAGTATAAATAAGGAAGACAGACTGTGAGAACCACAATAAACAAAACACAAATCCATTTTCCAGTCTCAGCCCCTGCCTTTTGGTGGTGGAGATCTGGAATTAATCTCAATCCCCACATGAGGAGATCTGCTCCAGGGCACCTTCAAGTCACAGCTCAGCCCCATCACGTGTAGACACCATTGGAGTCACCTTGCTCTCTCTTCCTTGGAGGCTAGACTCCGCCCCTAAACCCTAACGTTCCTTCATCTGGCCACTGGCTCCCCATCAAGGCTGACCCACTGCTTGCTCTGAACCCTGGACCTCACGTGCTCCGGACCTCGCAGGCCTTGGCCGCTGGATCACCTCAGGGCGTGGCTAGCCAGCCCCACCTGCCCCCACCCCACTCCCTTCCACGGAAGTCATGGTATCCATTTATTATTCAAGATTGATTATGCATTCAATCCTCAATAGTCAAGTTATAGAATCAGTCTAGGTGCCTAACAGCAGATGAATAGATAGACAGAATGTAGTATATACACACAGTGGAGTATTATTTGGCCACAAAATCATGTCATTTGCAAGAAAATGGATGGTACTAGAATTCATCATGTTAAGCAAAGTTAGGCAGTCTTGGAAAGATGAGCATCTCATATTTTCTCCTCTGTGGAATGTAGGGGAGAATAAACAACATAAATGTAGAAGGGGGACCATTAGCGAAGAGGAGGGAGATGGGAGAAGAAGGGTAAGATGGGTAATGTGGACTGGAAATGGTCAACATATGTTATATGCATATACAAATATGACACGATGAAACTATAATTCTGTATGATTAAGATTACTAATTTGAAAGGCAGTAGAAGAGGTTGATTATGTACCTATCCTCTTTCAGTTGCTATGTGAAGCACTGGAGTCTCAGCATTGAATCAGGAAGCTTCATGGTGAAAAAGACAATCAGCGAGTCAATCGGCAATTACAAAGATTATTGTGAATAGAACCTTATCTTTTAGCCTGCACAAGAATCAACTCAAGATGGGTCAAAGATCTAGACATGAGGCCAGAAACTTCACAGTTACTAAAAGAAAACATAGGATTAACCTCTCCGACATATAGGCACTGATGGAGACTTCCTCAATAAGATCATCAAAGCTCAGGAAATAAGGCAGGTGTGGGGGCACACACTTGTAATCCCAGTACTTGGGAGGCTGAGACTGGAGGATCCGGGTTCGAGGCCAGCCTCAGCAACTTAGCGAGACCCTGTTTCAAAATAAAAACATAAATAAAAAGGGCTGAGGGTGTTGCTTGGAGATAGAACACGCTTGGGTTCAATGCCCAATACCAAAAAAAAGGGGGGGCTGATGAAACAGGGTCTTGCTAAGTTGCTGAGAGCCTCACTAAATTTCTGAGGCTGGTCTCGAACCTGCAATCCTCCTGTCTCAGCCTCCCAAGTCCTGGGATTACAGGCATGTACTTCCAGGAAGTCTTCCCTAACTATTCCTCCGTCCCCTCCAGCTGTGAGTTCTGTCCCCTCTGTGCGCTACCAGAGTACTCTCGATTACTTTATTGCAATTGTTGTATATGCTGGGCAGTACCTGTTGCGGAGTGAAGTGATTAAATTGTTCCTCTTGAAAAAGTGGCTGATATATATGTGAAAAATAAATATTTGTTCAATGTGTTGTGAAATTTCTAAAAGCTCTTGCAAAAATTCCTGGACCTGACCCGGTCCACATGCTCATCTCTGAACTAACTTGTGTGTGTGTGTGTGTGTGTGTGTGTGTGTGTGTGTGTGTGTTGTACTGGGGATTGAGCCCAGGGGCCTTCTACTTCTGAGCTACACCCCCAACCCAATTTTATTTTTTATTTGGAAACAGGGTCTCACTAAGTTAAATGTGAGCCTCACTGAGTTGCTGAGGCTGGCTTCGAACCTGTGATCCTCCTGTCTCAGCCTCCCAAGTACTATGATTACAGGCATGTACTACCACGCCCAGCTTGAACTAACTTTTTGATTGCAGGGATCCAGTACTACAATGTCAAGATCTGGACCACATGATCCCCACACCCAAACCAGGTGTGATCCTCCAACTAAACCAGATACACTGATGGTGGGGAAAGGTGGTCTCCCAAGAGAAATTTGGGGATTTACAGAGAAGGAGAAACATACCAAGCAGACAAAACAGCAAACATGCACATCAGTGAGTTGACTTTTAAAGGATAAGCAGGAATTAACTAATAAGGAGGGCAGTTATCAGTGGGTAACTTTCTAGGTACATTCCAAGCACAGAGGCATAAAATAACTTGATGCTTTTGAAGAATTGTAAATAGTTTAATAAGGTTAGAGCAAACAAGGGTGGGGAGAAGTAGGAAAATAAACTAGAGAGATAGGCAAAGTGCAAATATGAAGGACCTTTCAAACTAATCCAAAGAGTGTGCACTTTTTCCTGAAAGCCCTGGGCAGCTGAGGTAGGATTTTCAACACAGGAGCACACTTACAGCTAAGCCCTGGCTCATCACTATAGAGTCAAGACCTATTTGCCCTGCAAACAGTGGATGGGACTAAGTCAGGAGAAGGAATCCCAGGTGGGAAGGACCGAGAACCACAGGGAAGAGAAACCAAGGAAAATCTCGGAATCAGACCTGGAAATCAAAGGGGGACGGTCAACATCTTCAGGTTCTTGATTTTGTAAGTCCCAAGCTTATAGTTAACCTGTTGTGAATTTTTCATTTTCAGTAAAAGTGCTCCTCCGTATCCAGGCATGGTGGTGCATGGTGTAATCTCAACATTTGGGAGGCTGAGACAGGAGGATCACAGGTTCAAGGCTGCAAGCAATAACTTAGCTAGACTCTCAAAATAAAAAGGACTGGGGGTATACCTTGGAGGTAGGATACATCTGGGTTCAATCCCTAGTAACACACACACACACACACACACACACACACACACACACACACTTTTAATAAATTAAAATTAATTTAAGAAGAAAGTACTCCTCTGTGAGCCAGGAGGCATTCACAGCAGGATTGTAAGTGCTGGTGCTGCTATAACAAAATATTGCAGACTAGGCGGCCTAAACGTAGGAATGTATTGTCTCGGTTGAGGAACAGAGGCGTTTGAGTAACGTTGGTCCCTTTTAAAGGCAGTAGGGGCATAAAATCTGTTCCAGGTCTCTTGCTGCTTTTCTGGGAATTTGCTGGCAATGTTTGGTGTTTCTTGGCTTTGAAGAAGTATCACTGGATCTCTGCCTTCATCTTCGGATGGTGTTCTGTGTGTGTGTGTGTGTGTGTGTGTGTGTCTGACTGTCTGTCTTCAAATTTCCCCTTTTTAAAGGACAATAGTCATTGGATTAGGGCTCAATCTAGTGACCTTATTTTAATTTGATTATCTTTGCAAACACCCTATCCATAAATAAGGTTACATTCCATGGTACTGGACACAGGAACTTCAATGTATGAATTTTTGGAGGGCACAACTGAACACACATGTGTCATTTTAAAAAATGTCAGGCATGGGCCGGGCGTGGTGGCGCACGCTTGTAATCCCAGTACTTTGGGAGGCGGAGACCGGAGGATCGGGGTTCGCGGCCAGCCTCAGAGCGCCCGCTCTCTCTCTCTCTCTCTCTCTCTCTCTCTCTCCTTAGTGAGGCCCTCCGCAACTTCGTGAGACCCGGTTTCAAAATAAAGCATAAAAAAAAATAGGGCCGGGGGCGTAGCGCGGAGGTAGAACGCCCCTGCGTTCAATCCCTGGTACCGCAAAAAAAAAAAAAAAAAAAAAAAAAAAATGTCAGGCATGGTGACACATACCTGCAATACCAGCCACTAGGGGGGCTGAGGCAGGAGGATCTCAAGTTCAAAGCCAGCCTGGGCAACTTAGCCAGATCCTGACTCAAAAATTAAAAGGGTTGGGGATGTAGCTCAATGGCAGAGCACCCCTGGGGTTCAATCCCCAGTACTGCAAGAAAAAAGATAGATATCTATCAAGGCTTTAGAAGTAGATGTTCTCTAAGTAAACTGATTTATTTATAAAAGGTATAGTACCATGTTTACTTGTAAAGACAAAGAAGAAAATACCATTACTAAAAGAGACCCAGAGGCAACCCGATAGTCCACAATGAAGAACGCTTTCACAGATTAAGTTAGGAAAAATGATGGTTCATTTTCTATTTTGTGGGATTTTGCATGGAGGCTGGTGTGAAGAGGGTGGCTGCGAGAGACGCCTTATAAAACGGCATTCTATGACCTTTCTACCATTTAAGCCTTTTCTGTAGGCCAGGCATCCGACCCTCCTAACAATTCTCTGAGTTGGATATTATTATCCTAATTTTCAAATGAGAAACTTAGCATCAGCTACGTTAACACCATTTACTCTAGGCTCTGTTTGGCAAACGATGGGGCTGACCTCAGACCACCCCATGTACTTCCCAAGTAATTTCATGAGAGTCCTGATTGAAGACCAAGACTTCAGATTTGCACTGATCCAAAAGATGCTTTCAACACACTTTCCAAAGAGTCAATAAACCTCTTGAGGAGGGAACAATTGCTTATCATCTACATTGCCCGACATGTCAGTTCAACATAATAGATGCTCAGTAAAGAATATCTTTGTGAAGTCAGTATAGGGCTATAAGTCCCCTGCTATAAGACTCATTTCTTTTTTTTTTTTTTTCAGTACCGGGGATTGAACCCAGGGGCGTTCTACCTCCGTGCTACACCCCTGGCCCTATTTTTTTTTATACTTTATTTTGAAACCGGGTCTCACGAAGTTGCAGAGGGCCTCACTAAGTAGA
The DNA here is from genome assembly GCA_004027185.1 of Glis glis. NCBI lineage: Eukaryota > Metazoa > Chordata > Mammalia > Rodentia > Gliridae > Glis > Glis glis. The sequence continues at coordinate 12,715 of PVJS01027701.1, forward strand.
GAGAGAAAGAGAGAGAGAGAGAGAGAGAGAGAGAGAGCTGAGGCTGGCCGTGAACCCGGATCCTCCGGTGGTCTCCACCTCCCAAAGTACTGGGATTACAAGCATGCGCCACCATGCCCAGCTATAAGACTCATTTCTTAACATAAGATACTAGCATTTCCCCCCAATGAATAGGGAGTTCCAGCCAGGTGTGGTGGTGCACAACTGTAAGCTCAGCTATATGGGAGACTGAGGCAGGAAGATTGGACATTTCATGCCAGGCTGGGCAATTTAGCAAGACTCTGTCTCAAAATAAAAAATAAAGCCGGGCATGGTGGTGTAGGCTTGTAATCCCAGTACTTGGGAGGCTGAGACAGGAGGATCGCAGGTTCGCAGCCAGCCTCAGCTACTTAGTGAGGCCTTCTGCAACTTAGTGAGACCCTGTTTCAAAATAAAGAATAAAAAATAGGGCTGGGGATGTAGGCTCAGAGGTAGAATGCCCCTGGGTTCAATCCCCAGTTCCACAAAAAAAGTACTAATTTTTACCACCTCTGTGGGTGGCATAAATCATTTGTCAGTTTTCTTGGGCAATTCTAGAGGTTCGCTAAAAGCTGCAAGTAGATCGCTTCATAGAAGTATTTGTATCCCTGGCAAGATACGCAGACACAACTCAAAAGGCCAACTCCAAAAAACGCAGAGGAATAGGGTAGCCTAGGCAATTCTTCCCCAGATTCGCATCAGTTGCAAACCCCACTAACAAGCAGAATTAACTTGCTATTCAAAAACAACAGCCTTGCGGGATGCAGTGGTGCCTGCCTGTAATCCAACTGTTTGGGAGGCTGAGACAGGAGGATCACAGGTTCAAGCAATTTAACGAGAAGCTCGGCCACTTAACAAGATACCGTTTCAAAATAAAAAAATAAAAGGGCTGGGGGTGTAGCTCAGAGGTAGAATACTCCCTGGTTCGATCCCTAGCACCAAAACAAACAACCAACAAACACCCTTGTTTTCTGAGCAGTCCACCCTACTTGAGTATCCAGAGTGTCTATAGTGTGAGGAGATTTGAGTCAGCCGTGGAACTTAAGAGCACAGAACATTCCTTGGCTTTGCACAATTTCTGCCTGCATTTGTCTTTATTACCCTACGTCCTCTTTTTCATCCTCTCCATTTGTGCTGAGCATTACCTTGCTTTACTTCCAAGGAAAACCACATAGATTGGCTGCTCCGAAAAGTCCTACAACTGACAGTTTTGATTTTTCTTAATGCGATAAAAATTGCATCAGTCAACACCACCCTCCCCTTTCCAACACACACACACACACACACACACACACACACACACACACGCCCATCTTCCTGGAAGATGAGCCGGTATCTATCTCAGGAAGTTGTGGAGGGGTCAACACAGCCCCAGCTTGGTAGAGACACCTGTCAAGTTGGGGTGGTACCAGCTGCCGTCGGGTCTGCAGCTCCAGGGGGGAAATAGTACCCACCCAGTGTGAGACTCCGCTGATCCGGAACTGCAGAGAGTTTAAGGCGACGCAAATGTCAGGGCAGAACTTTCAGACAGGCTGAGCCCCATTTCAACGTGGGCGAATGTGCCTGAGAGCCCAGCCCTGGGATTCGGGTAGACTGAAAACACGGAGAAAATGATCGTCGTGACCGAGTGAACTCTCTGAGCACTGCGTGAGGAGTCCTCACCCCAGCTGGGGACGGGCTCGGGACCGTGGGGGTGGGCCGAGGGTCTCTCGTGCACCCCCCACGTCGAGTCTTCTTGGAGATGACCAGGGCTGTTAGGGATGGGGTGGGAACGGACTGGATTCTGCATGTGTGAGTTCTGGCTCTGCAACACCATTCCTGTGACACCCAGGCAGAGATCCGGGATAGGATCGCGTCTCAGTGGCTCCCCAGCGGGGCGAGGCCCTCCGGAAGGAATCAGAGAGTTTAATTAACTAGCCCCCCGTTCCACACCCGCACCCCAGGAAAAGGAACTCGAATAGGCACCCCCAAACTGTTTGATCAGAGGAAATTGGGTTTGTCTCTTTCCCCTTTTACCCTTCCTGTCTTTCAACCCATCAGGATCCGTGGTTGGGGGGTGGGGTGGGTATAAAATCGGGGGGCGGGGCCGCCCTGGAGAACCTGGGCCGCGCCTGGGTGACCTTCTGCAGATCTGCTGCCTGCAGCTCAGCCGGTCCCGGCGTGCTGGCTTGCACACCGCTGGCTTGCACGCCGCTGACTTAAACACCTCTTGCTTGCGCACCGCTTGCTTGCGCACAGCTTGCTTGCACACCGTTTGCTTGCACGCCGCTGGCTTGCACACCTCTTGCTCGCACACCTCTTGCTTGCACACCTCTTGCTTGCACACCTCGTGCTTGCACACCGCTTGCTTGCACACCTCGTGCTTGCACACCGCTTGCTTGCACGCCGCCCCGCGCCCGGGCGCCGGCGGGATCCGGGCCTCGACCTCGCTCCGAGCAGCCTGGATCCGCCGTGCCTCCGCTCCACGTTTTCGCTGGCGCCGGGCCGGGCGTCCGGGGGCGGGGTGCTCGGCGGCGCCGCGGCGCTGGGCTGGAGACCCGAGCGCACTCCGCCTGCAGCCCGACAGCGCGCCCCGGGCATGCCAGCGTCCCGCCGCCCGCGCTGACTCCCCGGCCCGCGACTCTGCGCTCGCCCCGGATGGTTGGCGAGCTGTGCGCCCTCGCCCTCGCCCTCGCCCTCGCCCGATCGCAGCTCCGAGACCCTCCGGGCGCCCAGGACCAGCACCAGGACCGTGCAGCCGACCCCGCTGTCCCCGGCGCGGGTGAGTGGCCGCCAGCTCGGGGCGCGCTCTGCAGAGGGGGCTCGGGGCGCAGCGGGAGGCAGTGCTGCAGGGCCGGCACCTCCGCGCGCACCGCGGGGCATCTGTGACACCCACACCCAGGCTGGGGGGCCGAAAACAAGCGACAAGGGCCGACTGGGCTTGCTGGGCTGTGCAGGCAGGGGACGCAGGTCGGGGCTGCAGCACCGGGAGGGGCCCAGGCAGGCTGCCGCATGGCTCCTGTTCGCTGCACCGCGACCTGCACTCCCCGGATCGCTCCTGCGAGGACGCACGGGCCAGGGCCTGGGAGTCCGGGCGCAGGGGCGCGGGGAGGCCGGGATGCATCCTCCTGGCGTCGGGAGGGAAGGTCCGAGGTCTCGCCTAACGCTGGGGAAAGGGCTGATGATCGGCTGGTGGGCAGGGGCGCAGCCAGTTCCCCCTCCATCGCGGTGATGTTGTTTTCTGAATCTAGCACGTCTCTGGGAAAGAATAGGAGAGTCTTCCTCCCTGCAGGCAGAAAAAGTTGCAGAAGGAAACTAGGCATGTTAATCATTACCAGGATGCAGCAGAAAGCTGTTAAAAATTTCATTGCCCTCCAAGAAAAGCCAATGGTATCGCCAGTGACTCCTTGGCAGCGCCTTGTTATTTTGGGGGGGACTTTGGTGGGGGGAAATTGTCCACAGATTGTTTTCAGCAGACTGAAGGACTGGGGGTGGGTTGGGGGAGGACCGGCGTGGGAGGCCGGAGGAGGTCGGGAGGATGGTTGGCAACACACTGAGTTCCCGGCTTGCTAAAAGGAGGATTCCCAATCCCAAGCCAAACGCGTTTTGTGGCTGATTTGAAAGCGTTATCAGAGGTGAACTGCGGCAGTGAGCAAGGGGAAGAACGCACGTGGGGACCTGCCAAAAGGAAGAGAGAAAAAAAGCCAAGATCTCGCCTCTCCTGCGGGGTCCAGATGCATTCGTGCTATAGAAAGGATGCACGTACTTGTGGCTTTTAGGCTAGGTTTTGTGGAAGACAGGCTATCCTTCATGGAATGGTATGCTGTGTGTGTGTGTGTGTGTGTGTTCGCCTGCAATACAGTTTTGTGCCGGCCTAATTTTAATCAGCGCTTGGGAAGGCTGCGTCTGGCGCTGGCGTTACGTAATTGGCATGGTTCAACATCAGATATTTTTTAAATGCACTCTTGAAGTAAAGGGAGCTAACATCTGTCTCTGCAGACAGGCCCAAGGTGTAGACGGGTGAGGGTTGCTAGTGTTTGCCCTAGTCCGGCTCCAGATGTATAAGCTCAGCTGTTGCCCGTCACTTAGGTGACAACTGGCCTTTCCCCACTAAGCCCTTGCTGTCTCCATTATCCTCAGTGAAGTGCCAATGCTCAGCCGGTCTTCTATTTTCAACAGGGGGGGGGGGCTCTAGCCCCTTGGGAGGTGGAGGCAGCCTCGTTTGACCCTCCCCAACAATATGTCTGTTTTCAGACTCCAGGAAAGAAAAGAAAAGGAAAAAAAAATCATGACAGCAAGATAGATACATTTAGAATTGAGCACCCACTTAATCTAAAAATTCTATTTTAATCAAGACAGCTCAGTAAGGATGACGCAATATTTGTCAAGCCTTTTTCTCTGGAACAATATTTACTCCCACCAGGGGATTTTAAACTTAAACAGCAGCCATTCATCTTGCTGTCTGGTGGAGACCGGTTCATTTTGCCTTCAGTGTGGCCCTAGTCTAGGTAGTGGGGCTTGGCCTGGGACAGGAATCTGTCATTGTAACCAGCTGGAGCCCAAAGAAGCAAAACACAGCACCTGCTGGTACCAGAGGGTTTTTAAATGCCATCAACTGGTGAGTCAGGAAACAGAAGGAGATATTTTATAAGCTCTTCCAGAAATGTTTATACAAAGGATTTAAAGGTTAACAATGCATGTGCTCTACATATTAAAACCGAAAGATGCTAGAAATTAATGGATGTTACCCACCGTCGAGGGTTAGCGCATTTGAGGATGAGCTCAAAAACTCTTCAGTTTAATAAGTCATCATTAACATAGTGATTCATACTTATGAGTAAGCTGCAAAAGAAAGGAAGGAGGGAGGAAGGAAAGGAAGGAAGAGAAAAACTGGATGGTGCATAAAGAAGGACATATTGATGTGAGAAAATGGGTTTAGTAAATTAATTTTTTCCCTCCTTAATTTAGTACTAATTGTTGATTTACCACTGAGTGAGCCTGCCTATCCATAGATTTTTTAAAAGAAAAGTGATATATTTTACTAAAGTAACAGATTTAATCAGTTCTGCCAGTCATATCAATGAAGCCTTAAAAGTTTCTTATGTTTTTAGAATCAAGGTCATGGGACCACCATTGGTCTCTACAATAAAAGGAGTTATAATGAGTCAGCTTGGCTCATTAAAGTAAAATTCAATATGAGCTGGGAAAAGAAAGAGCCCTTATGGAGAGTAAATAGCTGAACTACTATAGAGTTGTTTCTAATATTCTGTCATAGGATAACTCTGAAAAGAAACAAAAACAGTTAAGTTGTATAATTTCCTTAAGGATTTTCCAAAGTAAGCTGACATATAGGTTTAAAATGTATCATTGTAAGATAATTTCTCTAAATATCTATAATTACTCAAAAGTGAATTACAAAGAATTGAGTATTGTGACTGATTATAAGACTCATGAAATGGAACAAGAATCTTTAAAATTTATTTCCCGCTGGGCATGGTAGCGCACGCTTGTAATCCCAGTACTTGGGAGGCTGAGACAGGAGGATCACAGGTTCGCGGCCAGCCTCAGCTACTTAGTGAGGCCCTCTGCAACTTAGCGAGACCCTGTTTCAAAATAAAGAATAAAAAAATAGGACTGGGGGTGTAACTCAGAGGTAGAATGCCCCTGGGTTCAATCCCCAGTAACAACAACAACAAAAAAAAATGTGTTTTCCAGTAATTAAGTAACTCTTGGAATTGGCTATACCTATATCTTGGGTTGTCTAATATTAGGAGAAATAATTTACAATAAAGATTATCATGTACTTGTAGTTTAACTATTAATGTAGTTTATAAAGAGTAAATATTTCCTTTTAAAGAAGGAAAGTAACTTTTTTTGTTTTGGGGGGGTGTTTGTTTTTGTTGTTTTGTTTTGTTTTGTTTTGGGAATGGGAATGGAACCCAGCAGCATTCTACACCTCTGAGCTACACCCCCAGTCCTTTTTATTTTTGTACTTTGAAACAGGGTCTTGCTAAGTTGCTGAGGCTGGCCTTGAACCTGTGATCTTCCTGTCTCAGCCTCCCAAGTACTGGGGTTATGGGCATATATCACCACACCTGGCTGAAGGAAAGTAATTTTAAAAATCAAAGTGATGCGCTGGACGTGGTGGCTCATGCTTCTAATCCCAGTACTGGGAGATGGCACATGCTTGTAATCCCAGTACTGGGGAGGCTGAGATGGGAGGATCGCAAGTTCGTGTCCAGCCTCAGCAACCTTGTGAGGTCCTCTGCAACTTAGCGAGAACTTGTTTCAAAATAAAAAATAAAATCGGGCTGATGATGTAGCTCAGAGGTAGAATGCCCCTGAGTTGAATCCTTAGTACCCCCCCAAAAAATGAAAGTGATTCTCATCTGTGCAGAGAAATGTTAAAGACGTCACTTGACCAGGATAGACTCCTCCCCGTTGGGAATATAGCTCTGATTTCTCCATGCTAATGTAAACTAATATCAGTTCATTCTTATTAGTGTGACAATATTAAAACTGTTTTACTCTGCATGTAATTTTTGCACAATAATGAGGAGTTAGGAAAGTGAGTGAGCTGTGTTCGGTTGTTGATTGGGGTTCTACGGCACCATTCTTTTTCTTCTGGTCACAGAATAAAGGATTGCCATATTGCACGCTCATGTCTTTAGAAGGTCTGTGTGAGCCAGTAAGTTGGGAGAGGGACGGACAATAATCCTGGTGCCAAGTCCTGCATTGTTGCAGTTCCTCGAAACCTCGGGCAGCATATGGAGCCAGCACTCCAGAGTGCCAGGGACCAAGAGGGCATGGGGAAAACCCTAGCTTCTGGATCTTTCCACCTGTGGACATCCACGAATATAATGCCTCAGCACCCCCAGTAACCCATAACCACCCCTCCATGTTGATGGTGGTGCTGAGCTGACGTTAAGGAGGCTAACAGCATCTGTGTTGGTGAATGAACATTTTGGAGCAGCAGCAAACTCCTGGCCTGAAATGGCACAGGGAATTTGAGTAAGCCTTTGTATTCCCCCTTCCCTTCTCTCCTTTGTAAGTTGGAGCATGCTGATGTCATGACACGCCTGGCTCAGAGACACGACAGAATAATCGGATCACTTTCAGTGTGCCATGATGACACACTTTTTCCAAGAGCTGCAGCGGAGCTTCTGGTCCACTGGCAGTGACTATTTCCAGTTACTGGAGGGATCAGACCTCTTAAGGGGAATGTACTAATCCTCCCCGTGTCTCTGGTGTGTGCATGTTAGTTTAAAAGTGTGTTAGTTTAGCCTAAACTCTAAATGCATTTGGTCATTTTTTAAGGGATCTTTCTAGGAACAAGAATGATGACCCAGCCCAAATGGATCAGACCCTTCCAGATTCCTTTTCCTATAAAGAGAGATTTTTATGTTTAGAATAAAAGTGCCAGCGTGGCAGAGGCCAATGTCAACATTTAAAAACTTAGAGCCATAAATGAGCAAGCAACTGTCATTTAGCTTTACTTAAACCCCACCCCCTGCCTCCAGGTTTGGTCCTAAGTTAATCTAAAAATCAACCGACCAATTAAACCATAGTTGTGTTTTCTCCCCCACTGGTAGATTCAGGGTAACTCTTGGGGGAGAAGCCTTTGATTTCTGGTGGATTACACTTAAGGAAAAAGTTAGGGCTGTGTTATTTCAGTTGTCCTGGTACTGAAGTCATAGACTCCTTTCTAAGAGTTTTGTCCCAGTCGCTGATTTATAGCACCCACCAGCTTTTCTCTGCCTCCTTTTCTCATGGGGTCTCTGGCAAGAAAGATTTGTCAATAATGCAGTGGAAATACTGCCGTGAGATGCAGCCCTGTGCGTGGAGTCCTCTGCACTGTACTCACTCCCTCGGCTGCCCTTTTATCTGAGGAACTGATCCCTCGGCTCACAATTATGGTCTTTGACTTTGGCAACCACTCTGTTTGAAATGTTTCCAATTACATACCGTATTGGCGGCATATAGCAGCTGCATGCCAAAAAGCATTGCAAAGTGTGTTCCAAGAATCAGGCTGCGATTGCCTTTAATTTAAATAAAGGCTATTTGGTTTCCTGTGATGTTTTTTTATAACCACCTTTCCTCCATTTGTGTTGCCTTAAAAAAAAAAAGGTCTAATACAAAGTAGCCACCACTTAATGTGATGCAATATTGCCCTAATTTTCTGGGATGCTATTTGCTTTGAGCAAGCACAAGGGACTTTTTAATAAAGGTATTTTATTTTATTATTTTTTTTTTAATTTCAATATTTTATTTTATTTTTTAACGTGCTTTTATTGGTGCATTGGAGTCTTACATCACAGTGAATATCAATTTGATGTTAACATACATGCACACAGCTCTTAGTGTCCCTCCGCCTCGCCCCACCTGTATGAAGTACCAAGAATGATGTTGGTTTATTCTCACATGTACATATTGCTCATGATAGTAATTCCACTGATTCGCTTCTTTCTTGCCCTTCCCCTTCCCTTGTACCACTTCCCTTGCCCCACTGAGGGTTCTTCATTATCAACCGGGGTCCCTTGTGTGTCCCCACTACTCCCTAGGTTGCACATATTAATGAAAACATATGTCCCTTAATGAAGGTATTTTAAAGAAACATTGTAAAGCAGTTTGGATTTCCCCAAAGAAGGAAAGGGGGAAAGGTTATCTGATAATATATTGTAAGTAGCTAATGTTTTCAAGTTTTTCTCCTTTCCCCTTTAGGGATCTATCATTATAATTATCTTTTTAGGTCACTAGGTATCATTCAATTCATTTTCTTTAGTTCCTCTTTTTCTTTTTGTAGGTCTTTGAAGAGGCGTTAAAAACATTAAAAGGATACAGAGGGGTTAATAATAATTTTTTTCTAGTACTGGGAATTGAACCCAGAGGCATTCTACCTCTGAGCTACACCCCCAGACCGATTTTATTTCTTATTTGGAAACAGGGTCTCACTAGGTTGCTGAGAGCCTCACTAAATTGCTGAGGCTGCCCTCATACCTGCAATCCTCCTGTCTCAACCTCCCAAGTACTAGGATTACAAGCATGCGCCACCACGCCCGGCAAGAACATTCTTAACAGAGTAGGAACCAACAAATAATTTCCCCAGCCTGCAAGAACTAAATGCTCCAAATGTTCCTCCTCTGTGGACTTGAAATTTCTTTCTTTTTTTTTTTTTTTTGCGGTACCAGGGATTGAACCCAGGGGTGTTCTACCTCCGAGCTACACCCCCAGCCCTATTTTTTATACTTTATTTTGAAACCGGGTCTCACGAAGTTGCTGAGGGCCTCACTAAGTAGCTGAGGCTGGCCGCGAACCCTGATCCTCCGGTCTCCGCCTCCCAAGTACTGGGATTACAAGCGTGCGCCACCATGCTCGGCTTCGAAATTTCTGAACAGTGCAACTTTTTAAAAACTGTGGTGGTTTAAATCTTTTAATAGCTACCAAATATATTTGACTTATTAAATCTGAAAATATACAGTCTCAGGACCTGGAGTAAATGGGTTGGTGATAGAACTGGGGAGTTCTGTTTCCAGGACAGTTTGTTGGCCTGCCTGAAACATAACACCCAGAGCTAGAGGGGATCAGATGGGCCAGGTGCTAAGATGGCCCCAATTACGGTGTTTTTACATAGGCTCTTTCAATTCTGGCAAAAAAGATCCTATAGAATATAGAGCTTCTTTGGGTTGAACAGTAGTTGACTTGCATAAATGCCAACATCTCTTCCGGCGTTTTTGGAAAACTTCCATCATGTAATAAATAGTGCTGTATAATCCAAATTTGTAAATGCCATGGTTCGTGTAGCCCCTGTACAGACAGCTGAAATTAGCCCAGGCTGCTGGGGATTTTAGGTTACTCCCTAAATCCAAAATATGACCAGTCACGAATGCTGGTGAAGGCTTTTGATCAATTCAGAGGAAGGCGTGAGCTTAGGCTTACATCAGGGTACTGTGAAGATTTGTCCACTGACCAATATTTAAGATTTTTTTTCATCCCCTTTATCTTTGGATACTGTCTTTCAATTTAAAAAAAATCTTCTTGGAGGGAATTTGCAAAGCTAGAGGTAAAATGAGTTTTTATGTTCCTTTACCAGCTGAGCACCCAGTGTGCAGACGCACCCACCCCCCCTAAAAGAGCATTGCTACCATTACAAAATGCACAGTAACTATGGTTGAAATAGAAAGTCTGTTAAAACCTTTCCTATACTGACTAGTTCCTCTGCCCTGGTTAAAATGTTGTTTTCTTTATACACTTGCACACACACACACACACACACACACACACACACACACACACAGAGTTCTTTCAGTCTAATAATAATAAACTGATTTAAGCCATCATATAGTTTCACTAAGGACATTTGTCCTTCTTTTATTTCAATGATAAGCCAGAGAAACGCATAACTTATTATCTTACTGATATTTCCAATTACTCTATTTACAGGCCTCAATAATCCAAGCTCCTTATTTAGGATCTGAAAAGGGACTAGGTGATGTAGCACATTGTTTTGCTCTAAAATATCTCTTCCAAACCATTTGAGGAACTGTTGGATTTTATGTAAGAAGACCACTTAGTGCTCTAGTGTTGAAATACTTGTTCTAATGTATGTCAAGAGAGATGACATTTTAGATTCTTCTGTGACTATGTAATTAATAAGTATGTTCAGTGCTAGAAGTATATTCATGTTACATAGTTTTTAGAAAGTGATAAAGTCAGGTCTGAAGTGCATTAGAGAAGCGCAGATGTTTCTGGTAAGGAAGTACATATGCTCTGTAGGAATCTCGAGCTGCTTTCTGCTGTTTGACTTTGTCCATTGCATGGATCATATGAGTAATTTCATTGAGTTAACTTGGTCCTCATTTACATACACCTAGAGAAAGAAGTCACAGTGATAAATAACTTACCCCCTTCACCTAGTTCTGAAATGCTTTAGCCCCTTACATTTTTGTGAACGTGAAAGAAGGAAATAAAATATACAGAGAAGATGTTTGTTTTTAACCAACTTAATCATATCTAAGCTCCCTTTGTGGCCTTCTATAAGCTTAAACAGCTTGGCAGGCTAATAGCCAAACACGTATCCTTGAGTCCTGCCAAAAGTGTTAAAAGCAAGACCAGGATTTCCCCATATTGAAGGGGCTGGAAATGTATTTTTTTAGCCTTCTGAATTTTAAGGAATCGACCAGAAAAAATCACAAATCATTTTCTTCTTCTCCCTCTTCTTCCCCACTAAAACCAAAATGATTTTCCATTGTGGTGCTGAAGTAAGGAACTGATAGGAATAATGATATTGTGTGCAAGTGGTTTAAACTAGCTTGACTTGGTTGTTTAAGCAGGAAATAGCCAGGTTACTAGAGTGTATGGTGGGTCTTTTTTTGTGTGTATGTGGTACTGGGGATTGAACTCAGGGGCATTCTACCTCTGAGCTACACCCCCAGCCCTATTTTATTCTTTATTTGGAAAAAGGGTCTCACTAAGTTGCGAGGGCCTCACAAGTTGCTGGGGCTGGCTGAGAACCTGTGATGGTCCTTTCTCCGCCTCCCAAGTACTAGGATTACAAGCGTGCGCCACCACGCCCGGCATGTTTTGTTTTTAATTAAAAGGAGAACTTTAAAATTCACCATTCTAAACTGGGCATGGTGGCGTACACCTGTAATCCCAGTACTTGGGAGGCTGAGACAGGAGGATCACATGTTCGAAGTCAGCCCCAGCAACTTAGTGAGGCTCTCAGCAACTTAGCAAGACTCTGTTTCCAAATAAAAAATAAAATAGGGCTGGGGGTGTAGCCCGGAGGTAGAAGGCCCCTGGGTTCCACCCCCAGTACCACCACCAAAAAAAAAAAAAATCACCATTCTAAAGCTTGGCTAACTGTCCAATATCCTTTGGACTTTTTTGAAGTGTAGGTATGACCAGTCACAAAATCAGCTGGTTTCAGCGCATTTTTTTTTCTATTGTATACACATTGCCAAATCGAATAATCAGGGCCTCAGAGTGGAAATTTCTACCTGAATTATCTACTTGGGTTGTTTGTACAATGTAACTGAAAACTCCCTTTTAGACATTACGTGAAAAGAAACTGTGGGATATTTTATTCAGGAAAAAGATAAAGCTATAGCTAAACAGAGTTTAAGAGTCATTTGAGATAAATCGAGAGCTGGTTCAAAGTATTGCAGTTTAACTTAATATTTGCAGTTTAACTTTGCTGAAGTGTCAGTTAATCTTCTTATTGGTGCTGGATTTCAAGGTGATGTGAAGGGACACATGAGATCATGGCTCATTCTATCTTTCAGGTATCTGTTCAAAAATCATCTGATAGCAGAGAGCCTCCCAGTTCACCCTATATAGAATAGTAACATCCCTGCTTTCCTACGACCTCCACCCCGATTCCCATACCCTATAACCTGCCACGTTGTTCTCCATAGCACCTACCACTAGGTAACTGCTACCACTGATAGGCCCTCATTTACAGCCATCTTCTCCAAGAAGATGCCTCTCTACTCTCTTGTCCACTGGTTTATCTATCTCCAGCTGTTACAGTAGTACTGGCACAAAGTAGGTGCTTAATAAATACAAGCAGAATGGATCTTCTGCTCAATCATATGTAGTACTGAGAAAGTTCCAGTTTTAAGCTTATAATCTCATCCTGGTAATAGGACAATAAAGTTAGCAAATGACACCCTCATTTTATGAAGTAGGCACTTTTGGGCCATTTTAATGTTTTATATGTAAGATAAGGAGAAATAAAATCCAGAATTCTGTTTTTTTCTGAGATATCAAATTTTCATTTTGGGTTGTGGGGGTGTTTTATTTTATTCTGCAGCTGAAGTAGTTTCGGAGCTGATTCTCTCTTATCTGAATAAAGCCAGAGAAGGATGATAGAGTAGAAGGAAGAGGCTGATCAAACAGCCCTCTTTCCATTTCTCCTCCCCGCAGTGATCAGTGAAATAAAATCTCACAGCAGAGAGATGCCATTTTAATAAAAGATTGAGTGCCTGAAGCCAAGAAGCTATGCAACTCCCTCTTCCTAATGAGCTATGCCACCTATAACCCTTAAAACAGACAGAGCTAGCATCTTCAGACAGGCTCATGGTATTACCCTGTTTGTTAAAACAAGGACGACAAGCAGGCGTGGTGGCACACACCTGTAATCCCAGTACTTGGGAGGCTGAGACAGGAGGATCGCAGGTTTGAGGACAGCCTCAGCAATGTAGTGAAACTCTCAACAACCTAGTGAGACCCTGTTTTGAAATAAAGAATAAAAAGGCCTGGAGGTATAGCTCAGAGGTAGAATGCCCCCTGGGTTCAACCCTCAGTACCAAGAAAAGGAGGAGGAGGAGGAGGAAGAGGAGGAGGAGGA